>ML803494.1:11330-33490 GCA_009831015.1 Picea engelmannii
TATATATATATATGCGAGGTGGAAATACCACCCCATCTTTGTTACTGATGCCCCTATCGAGTTGAGAAAGTTTGCAGGTTATGCCAGAGATGCTAAGGTTCTCATGTGCTCTACGATGAGCACATGTCCCCAAGTTGGAGCCAGATGTTATCCCTGATTTCTAGGGATAACTAGGAGATCATGTCTCGAGGCCCACAGGTCCTAGACATGGAGTACCGAGAGCAGGATTGACCTGAGCATGGCCCTGGAGGGTCCATCATTTTCTTCTTTCATCAGGTTCGTCTTGTCAGTAGCGGCAACATCCATCACCATCGACTTGGTCTTGTATCGTATAAGACTCTTTCTCCATGAGGTAATTAGTCCAGGTATCATGGTATGTGTCACTTTTGATCATTATAACCTTTAAATGTATGCATCTAATTCCTTTTATTTCTGACAACTGCTTGGATCTTACATTGGCCCACTTGACCATGCTTGGGGTGATTGACTGGTTTCCCTAGCAAGCCTATACCCATAGGTCTTGGTTTTCCACTGGGGGATTTCTGAAGAGCCATCATTCACTCCCATCATACCACCACTTTTCCATCTTATCTCCCGCTCATCTGTCCCATTCCCCTTTTCTGGGCATTAGGATGATCTATTTGTGGGGTTGCACCTTATCTCATGGGAAGAAGGGGCTTAAGGCCCAGAAGGTAAAAGCAGCCGGTAAAAGATAAAAGCCTAAAAATGAAACCTCAAGATGCTTCGCCCAGGGATCCCCGAGAAGGCAATAAAAAGCCTCTCAGCAAGAAACAAGAGGGACCCGAAAAAAATAACAAACAAGACCTAATCAAGAGGATATGGGGTCTCATTAGGAGCCAACCTATTATGTTCATGGGTACCTAATAGCATGACATTGCCACCATCTGGTTACCAATCCAAGGCAGTGACCTTTGGCTGCATGGCCAAGGGAAAGGGGGTCTCATCACGAGCCAGCCTTATCACTGCTGTGAAAGTATTTGTGGGTAACACTGTCAACTCTGGTCACCAAGGCAAGGCAGTGTCCTCTGGTTATCCCTTGAATAAAAAGAAAAAGAAGAAGAAAAATCAAATAAAGGAAAGAATAAAGGCAAAAAGGGCTTGGAAAAATTTGCATTCATGATGGGTACAACTCGCCTTCTACAAAGGAACCCACAGGTAATATCATGCATCCCTGACTCTCACTCTACCCATATGTCTAGACATCCCTTAAAACCACTTCACCTTGTTACATGGTTTGGAAGAAACCCCTTGGAAACTTTCCTTTCCTTATGGATACTAGCCCAATAGGGTATCTTATGCCTTTTCTCAACCTTGTATTGTAGGTTTTTGGAGAGTCTTTGAGCTATTGAATGATATATCAGGGTTTTTATGCATATGTTTGATAATATTAATGATGAAATGTGATTGACATTGCTATGATCCCTGTGATTAATGAGCCCATGGAGGGCGTAGTTTTTTATGTGCAGTACCATGCCCGATGAACAGGTACCACATGGACCGATACACATGGGGAGATGATTAGTTTGGACCTGCATGGGGCTGAAAATCCCATCAAATGGTTGTTGAGACCCCATCATAGGGGCAGAGACAGGACAGTGTTTGACCGAGGTTTTTCACCAGAGATGAAGAGGACATCCCATCACGGGCACTTTGGCTGAGCTAGGCCTAGGGGGATTGACCCACTTGCAGTGGAACGTTGGCCCCAGATGACCCAGGATGTCACCAGGAGGCTTGTGACATCATCATGAACATATGGCATATGGACAGGGTTGTTGGCACGTGTGGTAGTTTGGAAGAGCCCAAGGAGGGCTAACGTCTAGCTTCTGGATGCTGCATTGGCCCCAAAAAGGCCTAACGTCTCCCCCAGGAGGGCTTGACGTCTCACTTTTTGCTCATTTAGGGTTTTAAAAGAACATTTAATGTAAAAACAGTACAATTTTGGTTTAAATCCTTGTCAGCTAATTTTTATGACCTAAAATTAGTTAAAGGTCATGATACAGTATATATTGAGGAGTTTTATCCTCATTTTGACATAACACACAACTCGCTCTCCTAGTGAGATATGATTTTTGTGCCCTTGTTGGGTATTTCATCTTTTAAGTGAGGCGCACTTGTTGAAGGAAGGATTTTCTTGGCATTTTTGGCATTTCTCTTGAAGGAAGGTTTACAACTAGGGTTTGCAATGTTATTTCATCATGATATGTAAGTGTTTTTTCTGCAAAACTTCTTAATTGAATGGTTATAGTCTTATATTCTTGCATTTATGATAATTTTTCTGATTTTAAAACCCTAGGGGACAAACACACAAGTAGGTTGTTGTCTCATGTCCCCTAAAAGAGAAATTCTCAACCATTGAAGAAGGAAGGAAGAGCGTAGACATTGCTACACTTTTTTTACTTCTTCCCATGTTCTAGCCCTGCCTTTTAAGAGTTAAGAAGGAGGAAACATCCCAAGCCTAGGTTATCTACACCTAGGGCCATCCTGCTTCTAGGGTTTGGTGATAGGGCCTTGCCATTGCAACACTCTCCCTCACCTCACTCTCTTGTCTTGACTTATCTTTTATGCTAGCCATTTTTCCAAGTTTAACCTAAGGAAGGAGGAAAGAGCATGAGGCCTTGCTTAAGCAACACCGGAGTGAGCCTCTTTCCCCTAGGGTTTTGATTATGGGGCCCTGCCATTGTAGCACTTCAGAACCCTTCCCTCTAGTCCTTAGACTTTTTCGTTCAACCTTTGCGTCCTCCCTTAATTTGACTCCATTTACCCTTAGGCACTGATCTTAGGCCTCCAACGTTGAAGTGATAGTGCTCAAACAAACTTTCAAACTCTTATCTTGAAACCCTAACTAACTACTAACCCTAATAAGGTTGACGTCATCCTTGGTTATTCCATCTTGACACAACAAGTTCTCTTTATAGGCAATTAGATGATGGTTTAAAGCATTTATTAAATAAGGGATTGATTGGACATACTGATTGCTACATCATCTTGGTATTCATTGATGAATTGATATTATTTCATTGTTGTATTAATAAACATTGATCTCATCAATATCTATTGCTTATATATTGATATCAGATAGTTGTATGAAGTACTAACCCTTTGAATCATAGCCTGCATATATTAGTCTGTTGTTTCTTTGTTTCTGGTAGGTGTTCTCATTTGGGCCTACACTTCATTATTGGTTGTTTAGCCGGACTATCTGCTCTTGGTGGTGACCTGTGAAGAGGGAATTTCACTTTGACCTTTATACCTTAGCCTCTTCAAAACTCCAGGTTACCGGGGACGTCTCCCCTAGGCCTAACCTCTCTAAAGAGAAAGAACCTCCCCATCGTGGTGACATTGGGTGGGGTAGGTTCCTGTTACGCCAGTTTGGCCTCTATCTTCTAGCCTTTTGACCTAGCTACAAACTGTGCGATAACAGGCCCCTTTACTATTAGGCCATCCCTATTACACATATATTTACACATTACATGTATATTTAGGCCCATATAATCACCCCCTTGGGGTCATATCATATACATTTATCCTTATATATGCCCACATTGGGTCATGACATAGTCATAACATAAAACCATGGGAGGTTACAAGAAACTCAAACATGTGGGTCAAAGAGAGGAGAGAGAAAGTGAACCCTAAAATATGATTTCCACGTCCAAGAGAACTGTCCATAGTCTAGTCAAATGGTGCAACGTCCACCTAACAAGCCTCTTCAACCAAATTAATTGTTCACATACAAAATAACCTCCTAAAATCCCTCACATGTGTGAGTCGTACAAGAAAATACATGATCTCTAGAGCTATGTGTGGGATCAATAAAGTAAGCATTTTTAAAGTAAGGGTCTAAATAAATTCCACATCACCATGGGGTCCAAATAACCATATGAAACCACCCTCGTAATTTGTAATCATCCTCTCAAATGCATTAAATACACGACATCACCATGGGGTCCAAATCACCATGTGCAACCACCCTCGTAATGTGTAATCATCCTCTCAAATGCATTAAACATCCCCCACGTGTGGTACAAGGGGAATAAATAATGCATAATCATGCATGCAATGTACAATTGATCAAGGATGATGCATATAAATGGTCCATGTGGCATGTATTATGACATGATGTCCTTGTCATGGCTCGATGCACTGTCACAGATCCTAATGCAACGACACATATCTCAATGTAGTACATGGTTTCCAAGGAAAATGTCATGGGTCCCAATGTCTATAGATATGACCATATATGAGTACATGTATCCCAATGCACAATACCCACTTGAATTTATGGGTATAGCCTCTTAGAAATCCATTAATTGGTAGCATCTGGTGATATCTCTTGGAAAAACATAATAAAGGGGTTTAGTTTTATTACTTGCATAATTCTTAAGAAGGGGACCAAAACTAACCTTTTTACATGTATCAAGTCCGATAAAAGCCCATATTTCCTAAGTACCTAGGTGAAAGATAGACAATAAAGAGTAATAATTCCAAAATTTAAGGGGGAATGAGTTCATGTGATGACCCTCAAAGTCTTAGACATGCATAGGTCTTATTATTCATTCATTTATTCATCTAGCTTCATTTTGATATTTTTTCTTATAATAGCCTTCTAGGTGGAACTTAGTGTTGGCATAGGGGCAGACCCAGGGTTCAACGCTCAAGAGCGCACCAAAAAATCCCTAACTACCGACCCTTTCGGCAACACCTGCGAAGCAGATGAAGTCTCACCTGAGGTAGAGGCAGGGGTGGATGCAAGACTCAAGTGTCTGCAACCTTAACTGGGACATAGATCTGTGATTATCTTTCTTACATCGCACTTAGCATCAATTGTTCCTTAGCATCCATTCATTAATATACTTCACAGAAGGCACAGAGAATCGTAGTGAATACTTATACTAAGAACGATTCAGTACTTATCCACAGAAATATAGGTTAGATTCAACAGATCAAGCACTAAGAATCTCATATATCATATCTAATGTTCATTCATTCATCAACAACACAGAGTGTAACTAGATCTACTTAATCACATCAAGCACATAGCCAAGAAAGAGATAAATATGTAAGAGCGAAGCATAAAACACTATACACACAGTTACCGTGGTTCACCCCCACCCTGGGGCTACATCCACAAAGTCTTCTTTATATTATCTTGGTCAAGCAGTTACAACACATAGCTCTAATGACCCTTACTTTGCACAGGACAGAAGATCTGCGCAGCTCGCTAGATCCTTCTTTCTTTCTCTTCAACATCAAACTATAACAACCTACACTTAGCTCTCCGATCTCATGCATAGAGCACTCTAAGATACATCCAATCACACAGATCCAATTACTAGCACTGAGCTTTCATTCATACATCACATAGATGTACTACATTACTATCTCCCCCTTATCTTACTATCTACATTGCCTATTTATAGATTACAAAATGGGCCTAAACGTGGGTAAACCCGGGGGTCGACATCCCTTTCTCGTTACATCAACCCAAAACCCTAAAATGGACCCCAAAATAGGTCTTGCTTCCTTATTTTTTGCTTCGCGTTGCGCTCCTTCCTTGGCAAGCTGTCGCAGTCCCAAAAGTGGTCAGGTATGACCAAGTACTCTTAAACTTGGTCAAGGGCAAACAAGCCCCCAACACTCACCTGTGACTTGTCCCAAGTCACTCAGGTCTGATCAATTCTGCTTCGAATGCCTCGAGCTTGGCTCGAGTGGCTTAGAACTGTTGTAGTGCGACAACCTCTTGTTCAGTAAATTCCTGAATTACTGTCATTGAGCAGTCCTTCCGGGTGTTGTTTTGCAGTGATGACACCCTGTTCGAGTTCATCTCCCTGACTTTCAAGTTCGGCGAACAATTGGCATGCCTTCTCTTGGAGTGGTTGCAGTCGTTGAGAGATGTCCATGACTTTACTTTGCATCATTTGTACTCGTTGTTGGGTTGTGCATTTCTCTGCGAAGCTCTTCATTCTTTCGACTGGGGTCATGGACTTCAGTTGCGCTTGTAGCACATCTGCATGCTACTTTGCTTCATGGAGCCGTGGCTCCAATGTCTGCAATTTTGGATTCTTTGCGAGGGTTTCATAGGTTTGGGCACTTCTGGTGCTTATCTGCCTACATTCCGAAGCTAAAGTTTTTAATCGGTCGACTGCGCTTTGAGCAATGGCCTCTCTTAGATTTCTTATCTCTTGGGGTGTCTCAGGCACAATGTGGGGCTCCAAATCCGTGATGCACTGTTGAAGTTGCTGGATTACTGCTTCCAGTTGGGTCACCTACTGTGGAAGACGATCTTCCATCTTCACTTCTATGATCGTCACAAAGCGCAGTGCCTTGTGAACTCTTTCTTGTGTTTCAAGTTGCTCTACTAGCAACTGGTCCTTGCTCTGATGTAACTGGTCTTTTTCCTCCTCCCATTTCGCTTATAAGTCAAGCTGCTCATGTTCTTCCTTTCTCCGTTTCTCTTCATGTGCGCTATGTGCTTGCGCCAAAGCTTGGGTGGCTTTGGCTATGTCTTCTTCAGCTCGTCGAAGGCGAGCTTCGACTTTCTCAGTGATCTGGCATAACTGTGTGGGTTCATTGCATGTTCCTGATATTTCCATTGTTAACGATGCCGTAGAAACTGATTGGCTGGACTGAAGTTCCTACTGCGCTTCTTTGAATTCGCACGTGATCTAGCAGAATAGTTCCTCCTGCTTTTCTGCGAGCTCTAATGAAACATCATTCAGTGCGGCAATTAAGAAGTCAAAATCATCCGGGGTAAGCGTAGTCTTAAGCGTGGTCTAGGTGGCATTATTTTTCTTTCTGGATGAGGGCCTCGGTGGGGTAATCTTCCTTTTCTTGGACAGATTTGCCTCATCCCTAGGCGAGGTAACCTCGCCTTTTCTCTGTTCAACTTTTGTGCCCCCTAGTTCTTCATCATCACCTCCCTTCGCAGGTGAAAGAGAAGCAGTCTTCATGGATGTGCTGTGGATATATTGAACTTCCACATCCTTCTTAGTCTTGCGCGGTCCTAGTGTATCTGGCATAGCTTCAGGGATATCTATGTTGGACATCTCTGTGGGTTCTGCTACAACAAAGAGGTTTGTCGACCATTCCTTGGTAATATCCTCCAGGTCATCTTCTGTCAGCTTGTAATATAACTGGAGTTGTTGTTTGTGCTCGTCTGCGCGCGCTGTGATGTAGGTGAAGTGATGATCTACGCTGAATTTCATCAAAGGTCGAAACCTATGAAGAGTGTTGGGTGTAATGTGTGGTGTAGACTAAATGGATTTCCTCAAATGAGTGTAGTACGCATGGAAGACGACATTGGACTGCCACTGTTTGTTCATGTCATTGGAGTACCACAGCGTACAAAACTTCACGGCCAGGGGTTCGAAGGGTTCGATCTCTGGAAATGTGGCTCCCTCAAGCAGTTCCCACGTGATGAAGGCGATGATTATGAGAAACTAGCTAAAGTGGAACTCATAGCCTTGGTCCTGCGCTTGTCTACAATCAAGCTCTAGCTGATTTATAAGGTATTTTGCCTAGTTCATTTGTAGTCCCTCCACGCACTTCCCTGTGAGGTCAACTACAAATCCGATCACTTGTGTAGGTCTGTTTTTTCAGAACAAATTACATGCGATCAGCTGGAAACCAAAGCGTACTGCTGCATTCTCAATGGAGGCTACCTTGTAACCTCGCGTGCCTTTCTCTAGATCGCCATATGTGTCTTTTATTTGTTGAGCGAGAGCACGATCTGTGGTCTTTCCAGGGTAAAAGTCCTGTAGGTCAGGGCCCTGCATGCTTATCCTAGTGATCTGATTGATCAGAATTGGATCCACGGTGATGTGTCGGTCCAACCATAGGTATCCTTCGTGGTAGCAAGACAACAATAGTCGAACACAAGAATTTACTTCATGATGCCTCCTGAAATGTGGAATCTTCATTACGTTGAGGAGGGTTGACTGTGCAAGGTTATGGGTCCATTGTTGCAGTACAATCTTGGGGTTCTTTCCTTTTGTAATAGTCAAATACTTGTACGGGGCTAGCATATTGTATACCTTGTGATCTCCAAGGTTAGAATCACTGAATTTCAGCATGGTGAGCTTCCCCTAGTCAGCATGAACTGCGCGCACCCCTTTAGGGAGGTACGCAGTGACTACAACATAGTTGAAGTATCTAGGTATAGAGTCTCGATTCATTGGTCCGCTTAGTGGTGGGATATATTTAGGCAGGATGCTTGGGATCATCTTCACAGTGGCGAAGTCATTTCCTAGCTTAGATTGTCTTTTTGAAGGCGATCAGTATGGTCCTGCTCGAGTAGTGGAGGGGGAAGCTGGTAGTACGCCTGAGGACGATGCCTGTACACCTGTAGACATTCCGCGTTCTGACATGACTCTCTCAGCCATTAAATCAATTAGAACTTCTTCAACAATTTTCTCAGCAGCGCTGAGCTCGTTCAACATACAAACTTGGGTCAGCTGGCTCGAGTGCAAAAGGAATTCAGAGACGACAGTGAATAGTAAGACAATGATCTTAGGGTAAGTAAATCTCAGGGTTCATGCTCAGATTCTCAGTTAGCAAAAAGTATTCTCGGTGCGTGGCGCGACAGGTTAAGTAGGCAATCTCAACAACGGTCTTCTTGCAACGGACACGGGGCCTTCATTAATTATGTTCTATCCATTCTGGTGCTATCCAACGGTCTAGTGGTAACCCATAACTGCTTTTCGATCCGTTCGGAGCAGCGGTCGAATGGGTATATCGGTTCCAACGACTATATTGCTTCGTCATGGAGAAGTACTCTATGTCGTTGTTCTGATATCTCGGCGAAGCTCCAATTCTTCAATTCTTCTTACCGCGAAGTGTCCTCTAGAACCTCTTGTAACCTTACAGTATTAGCCCTTTTCTTTCTTAACTTCCTAGCCTTATTCCCAATGAGTTTTGTCTCAGTAATGATTTTACCATTCTGATGTTTATCTTTTTTGGTCTTAGTTACTTCGCATTGTGGAAAATCTTTCTTAGGGTTCCTTGATAATACTTCTTCTGTATCAAAAATAGGTAACTTGATATTCTGTGGATCCTCAAGTGTTCTCTTAGCTTCGACATCGAAGGTACTAACATTAAATATATGCGATCTTCTCTTCTGTTCTTCAATCAAGTGCGCAATCCTTCTGGTCATAAAGTCTTTTAACTCTTGCTTCTTTTGTTCCAAAACTTTCTCTTCTTCTCTTCGTCTGGCCTGTTCTCTATCAATCTAGGGTTTTCCTATAAGCATGGTAAATGGGGTGATGTCTTCTACAAATTTAATGATCTCAAAGTCTTCATCTGTCGAAGTTCCATTGACAGTCATATGTATCCGTGCGAGCCTTCCACATAGGTTTACTAGCTTTCCTCTGAAGAAACTTGTTCCTCCTAGGGAAGGGATCATGGCAGGCTTCCCTATAGCTTCCCAAGTTCTTTCTGTCATAATGTTCACTTGTGCTTCTTCATCAAGAGTACAGTCAATGTCAAAGTCCCCTATTCTTTCTTCGATTTGCTCCTTTTCTTTGAATATCTCTGATAGCCTAACATGTTGGTGGTCATTCAAGGTATCTTTCATCTGTAGCAATATCTTTTCTAATTCTTTCCGAGTTTCTGCTATAATCTTGGTCTCTTGATCTCCCTCAGGGTTTGCTTGTTCCATATTCAGCTTCTCAAGCCTAGCAATCATTCTAGGGCAATCAAATACTTCATGGTCCATAGCCTTACAACAGAGGCAACTAGATATTCTCCCAGGGCATTCTTTAGCAAGATGTCCCAGCCATCTGCAACTATAACAAAGGGTTAATCCTCTTGTCCGTTTAGATGTTCCCCAACTCCTTCTGTAATGCACACCAGGATCATGGTGGCTAGCCTGCAATTTTTTTTTTCTAGGATCCTGCATCCACTTGTTAGTCCAGACATTATTTTGATGCATAGGTATAACATATCTATCACTATACTTATCAGATATATTCATATCAAACTTTCTTTCATCTATTAATGCCCTAGTTTTGAAGCAAGGACATAATCTATCAAAGATACCTAGATCCATGCTTTAGAAACAAAAAAAATCACTTATCTTACTTCTGCAGAGCACAAAGCTTCCAGATCTAAGACTTTTAACTATTCTTACCTTTATCAAGGCATAGTGCTTACATATCTTACATTTTTCTTCACAGATCTGACTTCTTTTCTTCAGATCTGACCTCTCTTTCTTCAGATCTGACCTCTTTTGTTGGCACAAATCTTCACAGGTCAAACATAACACTGCGCAATAGGGAAACAGATCTACGCACAGAGCTTATTTCACGCAAAGTTTCTTCTTCTTCAGTTCCCAACAATCACAGTTCCAGGTCTCGACAACGGAACCATTTGTTGGCACAGGGGCAGACCCAAGGTTCAATGCTCAAGAGCGCACCAACAAAGCCCTAACTACCGCCCCTTTTGGAAACACCTACGAAGCAGATGAAGTCTCACCCGAGGTAGAGGTAGGGGTGGTTGCAAGACTCAGGTGTCTGCAACCTTAGTTGGGACACAGATATGTGATTATCTTTCTTACATCACACTTAGCATCAGTTATTCCTTAGCATCTATTCATTAATATACTTCGCAGAAGGCACAGAGAATCACAGTGAATACTTATACTAAGAATGATTCAATACTTATCCACAGAAATATAGGTTAGATTCAACAGATCAAGCACTAAGCATCTCATATATCATATCTAATGTTCATTCATTCATCAACAACATAGAGTGTAACTAGATCTACTTAATCACATCAAGCACATAGCCAAGAAAGAGATAAATACATAAGAGCGAAGCACAAAACACTATACACACAGTTACCGTGGTTCACCCCCACCCTGGAGCTACGTCCACAAAGTCTTCTTTATATTATCTTGGTCAAGAAGTTACAACACAGAGCTCTAATGACCCTTATTTTGCACAGGATAGAAGATCTGCGCAGCTCACTAGATCCTTCTTCCTTTCTCTTCAACATCAGACTATAAAAACCTGCACTTAGCTCTCCGATCTCATGCATAGAGCACTCTAAGATACATCTGATCACACAGATCCAATTAATAGCACTAAGATTTCATTCATACATCACATAGATGTACTACATTATTATCTCCCCCTTATCTTACTATCTACATTGCCTATTTATAGATTACAAAATGGGCCTAAACGTGGGTAAACCCGCAGGGTCGACATCCCTTTCCCGTTACATCAACCCAAAACCCTAAAATGGACCCCAAAATATGTCTTGCTTCCTTATTTTATGCTTTGCGTTGTGCTCCTTCCTTGGCAAGTTGTCGCAGTCCCAAAAGTGGTCAAGTATGACCAAGTACTCTTAAACTTGGTCAAGGGCCAACACTTAGCATCAAGTTACCATCATCGACATTTTTTCTTGTTGATTTTTCAAGAAAGATGATATTGTGTGTGTGTGTATATATATATATATATATATATATATATAATTTAATATGCAAAAGGATCATAATTGAAAGATATATATCCACATAACAACAAGGTATATCCTCAAGGAAACCCTCAAGGGGCAAAAAACCCTACAAACTTTCCTCGGTATAGATTCCTCCAACATGTACAATGTCATACAATGCTATTCACAAAATCAAGACCAAAGAGACCCAGACATGAACCAAGAATAGTGTTATCACTGGAAAATCGTCTGCATCATTGCACACAATGGTTGAAGAAATACATCAATTCCAACAAGCAATTAGTCCACCTACAACACTAAAATCCATCAAAAGGCAAAAAAATATATATACTTGGTTCAAAAATCAAAGTGCGCAAATTCACCAAAGGGAGCGCGCGCACAGTGCGTAGAATGTGCAGGCTAACACAGGCCTCAGTGCGCACTCTGCGCAAGATGCACGACTATCTACGAGAAAAGTCGTGTACTTCCATGAATGGTGCATTTATGAATCTTGTCGGCTTCTCAACCACCTCTAGTCCCACCCCCAACACGATTTGACACTCATATCTGAGAGAAATATAGCTTGGAGGCTGGTCAAGGGATAGAAAGTGCCCTAAAAGGCCCCTTGTTCACACTATGAACCAATTATATCTTGCCATGAATGGAAACTATAAATATGTTCCATGGGTGTGGTACAAAAAGAAGAACTTCAAGGTATTGTTTTTCTACAAGAATTATTCTTGGAGAATCCTCTTTGCTCTTTGAATCATTCAAGCACTATAGCAAGGGCCATTTCACTCACCTCTTGAGGGAATTGGCGTTGTATTTATTCACCATTTTTACTTGCCATTGCATGAAGAGAAGAGATCTCTATTAGGGAACTCAAGATCCCTCCCAAGGAGGAAGAGGGGACTCATAAGTCCCTGCCTTTATCTACGGTGTTTAGCCTATAAATATATTGATCCATTGGTAGCTATATATTGGTCATTTTTTTATTTTCATGGTTCTAGTTCTTGCAAGATTCTCTAACATTTATTTCTTACTTGCTTTTAGTTTTTATTTCTTTGTTTCATGTGTATTTGGTTATCTAATCAACTCACAAACTTATGTCTTGTTTAGCTAACTTAACTAAGCATGCAAGTGTTGTGTTTTTGCTCACCCATGTGGCAAAACCAACACAACAGATTGACGACCATACTGGGGATCGATATCAAATTCCTCCCTATTTAAGTCTTGAGAGCACTTCTTTTTATTTTTTTGATATGCAGCTACCAAAACCGGACTAGCCCAACCTGCCAAAGTTAAAATTCATAGCCAGAGAAATACTATTTCACTTGGAAATTTCTTTCCCAACACGTGATAAGAAGTGTGTGGCTTTCAAGGTCCACATACGCGCACTCTGTGCACTGTGCACACGAAATACTTCATTCCTCCGCACACTCTAAGCCCTCGGCGCGCCTATCAGAACTGTAGCCCATGCATAAGTTCAGTTTTTTCAAATTGTGAGGGTTTTTATGAATGGTTTGAGGGACCCTAGCCTTCAAATTTTAATTTCCTGCACTTTGTAAAGCAACTACACTTCACTTAGAGTCCTTTCTCACAAGAAAGGTTAGCTAACATAAGCACATAGGGTTAAAAATAATCATTATTCTTCTCTTTTCTTTGTTGCCACATGGATGGCTCATTTGGCATTTAAAATTTTGAATTGAATTTATTTCTTTGTCAAACACAATCAATTAATTTGGGACTATAAATCAATTTTAACCCTCAAGTATGCTCTTCCCACACACCCTAGTGTGATCTCGGGAATCAGAAAAGGTGGTTGAAATGACATTTCATCTCCATTAAAAAATCATTAGGAGAGGACAAAGCCCCCCTAGGGTTCCTCTTAGTTTTTGAAATCATCTTAAAGCTTTGTAAGGGCCCATACATGCCCACATGTTTGCAATATTAGGATAGTTTCTAAAAACTTTCTTAGTTTAGACAACACTCTAGGAAAGTTTAAAATATCAAAGTAACGGGCCCATACATGCCCACATGTCTACAATTCTAGGATAGTTTCAAAATATTTCTTAGTTTAGACAATATTATAGGGAGTTTAAAGGATTGGTAAGAACCCATATGTCCACATTGCTATTTATTTAGGGCTTTAAATATTCCACAAGGTGGTACCAAAGAAACATAGTAAGATAGGTAATAATATTTGTAAGGACCATAGGAAGTCCACATGTTGCAATCTCACACTTAACTTATTAAAAATATTTGCACACTTTTCACTTTCTTTCCACAAAGCCACTCCTCACACACACAATTTCTATTAGAATAGTGGAGGTCGAAGTAGGCTTTATTCAAAGGAATTCCGAAAGATCCGACTACTTCTTTGGAAATTATCCACACCAATTTAATTCAAACGAGGTTGGTTCATGACCCCAATCTCTCAGCCCACCACATCTAAATTTTTTCTAAGAATGCACTAAATTTTCCTCCACGGGAGGTGCCAAAATAATTTTTTTAGTCTAGGTAGGATCTTGGGGGTAGGAATCCAAATAACCCCCCATTATCAGGTTCTCAAATTTTGAAATAGTAGAAGTTGAGAATAGGGATATTTAAAAAAAATCCAAGTCAAGTGTTCCTACACCATAAGGCAAGGAGATATATGTGAAGGGTCGAAGGCCGAGGTCCGGTTGTTCTGCGCATCCCTCCTTGAGTCCCCCAACTCTTGTGAGGGCATCTGGCCCGTGACCCATTTCTGAAGTAAAAAATCTAAATGTTTCACTTTGACTGAGGTACTTAGTGGCTAAACATAGGATATCCACCCAGGTGGCGGTTGTGGGTTGCAATCGCACCTTGATCAGATTTTGTGTGGCTATTGGGAAATATCGTCAGCTCTTTCTAGATATGCACCCTATAACCCTTATTATCGTTGATTACTTCAACCTTCACTAGTTCCTCTTCCAGTGGCTTCATACCCCACTGTTGAGTGTTATTTGAAGGCCCAATGCTGAATTGAGAGGAGGGATGATATGTATTTTAGGACACGAGCATTTGTTTTTATTGTTCCCCCACGCAGACAAAATCCACCTATCCACATGCTTGTTCATTTACAATTGATTTATGTATGATGTTCATTTGATTACATGCAATTGTGAGTTATACTATTTTGTGAAGGTCAAAATCTCTTGTTCATTTATTTCTCTCTTGTCACCATTTTCACACATTCACTTTGCTAGTCAGAACCATAGGGGAACCATAGAATCCTCGTCGTTCTAGATGCTTGCAAAATATCCCTCCTATTCTAGGAGGAGTCTTTAGTATTTTCGATTCACCAGCTCAACCATCTCACACCTCAGTGAGTGATACTACTTTTGGATCAACTTTACTTGGTTCCACTTTGCTTGGGTCAAATACCCAAGGAAATCCATCTATCAGTTCTCCTTCACAAGGAGGCAGGGGTCAAACTTATTCTCAAGGGAGAAGTACAAACCCACCAAATCCCTCTCAAGGGACAGGTCCATTAGCTCTACACACAATGGGTGGAACTAATCCTCTGCAAAATCTCCCTATGCCATACTTGGAATCCCTCAACACTCCCAATTTAACCAAACTCGTGAACGATCCCATTTTGCATGATGCCACTTGGCCCAATATGCCTACAAAACTACCTTCTAATATTTTGAAGTTTGAAGGAAAACCGGGGGAAGATCCCGCCAACCATGTTATGACCTTCCACTTATGGTGGTCATCGAACAACATCATGGATGATTCCATCCACTTGAGGTTATTTCAAATAACTCACACTGGTTCATCGACCAAATGGTATGTAGACGAAAAATCAAGGTCCCATGTAACCTTTGAATCATTTGCCAAGGAATTTTTGTCCTTTTTCCAACTGCCAGTTCGTCATGATACTGGCTTGGAACTTCTCTCATAGTTCAATCAAACCACTACTATCCATATAGTTGAACACATCTATGAATGGCAACGACGACGTAGTTTGTGTAAAGCAAAAACCACCAAAGAACAACGTCTTGATTGGTTTCTTAAATCACCCGTCTCTATTATTGGAAAATATGTAGCATCCACTTTTCCTCAATCAGAAGAGGAAGCCATCAACAAGGCCTAACAGTTTGACCTCATAAATGCTCAATCAATTTACTTGTACACATTATTTCTTGATGCACCTAGACCCATAACATTTGGCCAGGACAAACCTGGGATCTCCCATGCAGCGGATGGGTTGATTGGTTCTATGACACATACAAACCCTTATGGATACCCATCACCCACTTATGGTGAAAATCAATATTCACAACCACATGGAGGGACGTCTTATTACCCTCCTCCCACTCACCAACAGTCATATCATATTGTTTCCCCTCCACCATTGGGTGGATCCCCATAGATACCCATGATGCATCCAGATTATCAACCAAGTACGAGTTCACCCCCAACCCCGGCATATACCCCCAACAGTAGTGGAAATACTTGAAATTACTATATTTCATATGGATCGTCTCCAAAAAACAATCCATACTTTCCATTTCCTAGTCCTCCCCAACCAGTTGCTCCTCCACCAGGAAAACAACATGCTGGTGTTAATTTTTTTCAACCCTCTCCCATTCAACATGTTCATACTTTTGAAAAATTGAATACGTAAAATCCAGTTCAACGACCGAATAATTCCATGAAGAAAAGGAAAAATCGAAACAATAACAACCCAGGACCAAGAGGAAATAACACCCAACAAAATTGTCCCGCTGGGGGCAACCAAAACCCCCAAGGTGGCAACAATGACAATCAATCACGACAAGGGAAGAAAAATAACCTCAGAACTAACTTCCCTTGTGCTCTATGTGGTGAGTATGGAAATTATACTCACCATTTCCCCCAAATTGTTGATTTGAAATGGATGAAAGAATCCATGAACACTCAATGCCCCCCAGAGCCGCCTACCCCTCAGCAAGCCCCGCAAAATTATTTGTAACCATCACCCTTCGACCGTTTTGCCAAACCCTATTCCACAACAAGGTGTGATGAATACCCAACAAGAGATAATCCCAAGCCCACCACAAATGGGGCAATATCAAAACTCGGGTCCCAATCAACCTGGAAATCTGGTCAATCACAATATCCTCCTTACCAGCGAAGAAGAGATTCTTCTGCAAAACGTGGTCGTCAATACGGCCTGCCTCCTGAATCTACCCCAACCACCTCAGAAGAATCTCTCGCTACAACTAGACAACCATTGATGATTCCCCTCCCTAACACTTAACCAAACCCCCGTATACCCCATATGCCTTTACAAAGGAATGTACGTAACCCTCATGCTAGGGAAGCCCATAATTACAGTTTGGTCGATGACTTAGCACAATATCCTGCAACTATTTCTGTGTTGGAGGTCCTCCAAACCTGTCCATCACAATGAAAATCCTTACTTTCCACCTTGGGGGCAGTCGACCTAGATGATACTCGACTCATCACCTTTGATCTAGATAGTGGAGAACCATGCCTCCCCGCCCTATTATCTTTCCAGATACCAGTTAAGATCTGAAACATCACATTTCATCGATGCATCATCGATGAAGGTGCATCTACATGCATCATTTCCAAAGTTGTATGGAAAAAACTCGGCTCACCTTATCTAGTACCATCTGCCATCACCCTGAGAGCTTATGACGGTCGCCCATCATCCCCTGAAGGGATCTTCTAAAATTTCCTTTAGAACTTGGGGGAAAAACCATCTTGATTGACATTGAAGTTATCGACACCCCACTTGATTACAATATCTTGTTCAGACGTAGCTACATGTATGCTATGAAGGAAATATCCTCTTCTGTGTTTCGTACGATGATGTTTCCCCACAATGGGAAAATCATCACCATCGACCAACTGACACATTACTAGCCCAATCATTCTGCCAACATTGATAACATCCTCTAACTTGTCCGCACTAGCTCAGATGATTTTTCAGTCATCGACATGGGTCTTGGAATATTCAAGGACCCATCCTTGTTGGGGGAATATCATGGAGCACCACCTCTCCTCCACCCTTATATTTCAGCACAAGTGTGTGTAGTTTCCTCCAACGAAACAGATATTGGAGGCAATATGCCTCTCATTGCGACCCCTCCCCACATCGAATTTCCACTAGTCATAGAAATACTACCTCAGGAATTCATTGAGAACACCACCGCACCACTTGTCCCGGATTCCCCCCAACCTTCAGGGGAAAATTCCCATATGGGAAACAGTACCCCAAGCCATTACCCAAATCCCCTTTTTCTACCCCCCACCTAGAGCCCAAGTATTCTAGGTAGCTGCTACTCTCACCCTTATGAACATCGTTCTCGCCATCCCTGTCTGGTATCTTAATCCACCCGCTATGGTTCCTACACCATCTTTCCCTCCTTAGAAAGAGGGACTACCGATGCAGATCCTAGTATAGGCTCCTGCCACTCCAACCCCACCCCCAACTAGTGACAACACCACCACCACTAGGGGAAGACGACGAAAGAATGATCCCATAGCTCCTCTCCCTCCCTGAGCTCAACCTCTTTGTGCACTATGCTAAAGAGAAGGACACCCCACTAACATATGTCCTACTCTTCCCGAGTTACACAATCTTATCTAGCTCCCCAAAGAAACCCCATTGCTTACCACTCCACCAACTACTTGAGTTGCTACTACAAAGTCCTCAACCACATGCAAGAAAGGGTTACGAACCAATTTCGCTTGTGCCATATGTTCAGAATATGGCCATTACACCCATCATTTCCCAACTCTACCTCAATTCCGCCAAACATTAGCCATAGTACGCCACACATCTTGGCCAGATCCCTCTCAGTCACTCCCCACGGAGGCTCACATTAATTACATTCGTTATACTTCATCGTCAATGCCCATGCGAACAAGGTACCATCCACAATATCATGACATTCAGTTTATGTCAAGTGAGCCATCACACCCCATACACGATATCCCTTCTACATCATCACCCCTTCAGGATAATAACATTAACCCATTGACAGTTCCCCCTGCCAACTCCCAGGATCTCCTTTATTCTCGCATTTTCCATTGCGAAGAAGATATCCTAGAGGAATTGACTACCCCCGATTTCCCATGGAATGCTTTCCACCATCGAGCACTTTTTATTTCACAAGAGGCCTTTCACCCTCCTACCTAAGCCTCCCTGTGTGCAATTGAAACCAAGGATTTTATTCCTATGGGGCATATAGATAGGTTCAAAAACCCTATCCCTGCCCCCGACGCTTTTGAAGAAGGAAACATGGCCAACATCTCCCCCACCATCAAAATTGACATTTCCATTAAACTTGGCATCATAGAATAAATTACCATTGGCGCCACATGCTCCCCTGGAGAAATCATTGCTTATTAAGCTATCTTTTAGGAATACCGAGACATTTTTTCCTCGTCATATACGAAGATGTCTGGCCTCGATCCTTCAATAGTCGAACATCAAATCAACACCTGACCAAATATCACCCCCGTTCGTCAAAAGCAACGCCCCCTCCACCCATCCAAAGTTGCGGCTATCAAATCTGAAATTGACAAGTTACACGCTGCTGGTTTCATTTACCCCATTGCGTACACTTCGTGGGTCTCCAACCTCGTCCCTGTTAACAAAAAATAGGGAACTATTCGCGTCTGCACAATCTTTTGCGATCTCAACCATGCTTGTCCCAAAGACAAGTTCCCTACCCCTTTCTTCGACCAAATCATCAATGATTGTGCTAGCCATGAGGCACTTTACTTTATGGATGGGTTCTTCAACTATAATAAAATTCAAATCCACCCAGCAGATCAGTACAAAACCACTTTCACAACCCCTTGGGGTACCTTTGCTTATCGTGTCATGTCGTTTGGACTCAAAAACGTTGGTGCTACATTTCAACGGGCCATGACCTATGTTTTTCATGATATTTCTTGCATCATCCTTGGTTATTTGGAAGACCTCACGACTCGATCCAAAAAGAGAACCCAACATTTAGACGACTTACACATTGTTTTCCAATGATGTTGCCAATATAAAATCTACTTGAAGCCCCTCAAGTCTGTCTTTTGCGTCACCGTCGGGCACCTCCTTGGGTTCATCGTCTCCCAACATGACATCACTATGGATCCCCTCAAGGTCCAAACTATCATAGAAATTCCACCACTTAGGAATTTATGCCAACTATAGAGCCTACAAGGCAAAGCCAACTTTTTACATCGCTTTGTGCCAGACAACGCCACTTGCGCACATGGTTTTCTTCGCCTACTGCGACATGATATCCTATTTCGATGGGACAAACATGCTCAAACTGCTTTTGAATATTTAAAATCCACCCTATCCAATGCCCCTTTGATTAGTCCCCCTGACTATGATCGCGATTACATCCTCTACTTATCTTCCTCGGCTATTTCAGTAACAGGAGTCCTCATTCAATTAGGCGATGATGGGCGTGAACATGTGATTTACTACATCTGTAAAAATCTTTCAGGACCACCCCTGAAGTATAATCATGATGAGAAACTTGTTTTAGCAGTTGTCCTCGCAGGCCAAAAACGACTACATTATATTATGCTTCGAACTACCAAGGTCGTAGCAGATTCCAACCCCATGTAGTACTTGCTTAGTCGACAACAGATTAATGGAAATTTTTTCCAATGGATCGTTATCCTCCAGGAATATGATCTAGATTTATCTACTCCAAAAAGCAATAAAGTTGTCGTCCTCATCGAACTCATTACAACTTTTCCTTTGGATGCTAAAGCTTCCCCCATCAATGAGGATTTCCCCGATGAACACCTCTTCTTCATCCCCTCTGATGAACCCTGGTACGACGACCTCCTCGTCTACCTTCACACACAAAATTTTGGGTCTCACCTCTCTCGAGATGACCGTCGATGCATTCTCCATCAGACTCCCCGATACCTCCTCATTGGGGACATTCTTTACCAACATGGGGTCGATACCATCCTTTGACAATGTCTTACCATCGATGAAGCCGACAGAGTCTTAAACCATTTCCACAATGACGCTTGCAGTGATCACCTCTCGGGTATTTATATCGCCCAAAAAATCATTCGTGTAGGGTACTTCTGGCCCACTTTGTTTCATCACTGTATCCATGTTGTCAAGCGATGCGACAAATGCCAACTTTATGCAAACAAAGAATGAGCTCCAACAACTCTTCTACACCCAATCATCACAGTCGACCCCTTTTGTAAATGGGGCATAGACTTCATGATTTTCCATCCTCCATCCAGTAATGGACTCAAATACATCGTGGTGGCTATGAATTACTTTACTAAATGGGTTGAAGGTATGACCACATTTAACAACACTGCTGACACAACAATGCATTTTTTCTTCAACCATGTCATTACCCGGTTCAGAGTCCCACAATAGTTAGTTTCCAATCATGGGAAACATTTTGAGAACTAGATATTTGCATAAATCTCCTCAAAATTAGGCTTCACCCATGATTTTTCCTCCCCATACTACCCTCAGTCCAACAGACATGTTGAGGTTTTCAACAAAGTCCTCAAAACCATGCTACAATGTACCGTCAACAAACATAAGGCAAACTGGCATCATATGTTATTTTCCGCTTTATGGGATTATCGTACGATAGTTAAAACTACCACTGATTTTACACCATTCCAACTCATCCATGGGATCGAAGCCACCCTCCCTATCAAGTGCGAAATCACCACGTTACGCATTGTCATAGAGCTCTTACCTGACACTGCTCCAATGGAGCAACGCCTACCAATCTTAGAGTCACTTGACGAAGACCCTCGATCTTCATTACAACACAATGAGGTAGCCAAAAAATGGTCCAAAGCCACCTTTGACCGCCATGTCAACCTTCGCTAATTTAATGAAGGTGATCTCGTGTTAGCCTATGATATCACCCACGATACTCTTGACCATGGGAAATTCGAGTCATTATGGCATGACCCCTTCATCATCCAAAACTGCCTCACTAAATGCTCCTACATATTGGCCTCTCTAGAAGGCTACCCTCTCAAAGAACCCGTCAACGGGTTGTACTAAAATAATTTTTACACCTAAGCATAGCCCCCCTACCTTAGGTTTCTCTTTGTACACATTTGTATAGCTTTTAGTCTTCTTTACTGCCACCACTCCTCATGTTTGATCTATCACCCGTGTTATTGATAGATGCATCATCCATCAACCTACCACATCGGTTACGTTGACAGTGCCAATTGCTGGACCCAGAATCTCACTTCGACCACTTGGGCCCTCTATACTCCCTCACATATCCTACTCCATTCCATTCCATATCCTCAACCACCAACAACCAATCTGAATATGACACCGTCATTGGTCTCCTCGCCGAGGCTAGTCACCGCCACATTCGTCACCTTAGTGTTCTATTAGATTCTCAGCTTGTCATCCTGCAACTCAAGAACATATATCGTGTTCATGATCCTTGCCTCTTTCGCAAATAACTCCAAGTTAGAATCCTATCTCGCAACTTTGATTCCATCACATTTACACATATTCCAAGAAACCTCAATCAGGTAGTAGATCACATGGCTAACCTAGTATTAGATTGGCATTTATCACATTAAACAACATCATATACATAACATCATACATCTTTCAAATCACATAACAATAGACATCATACATCATAAAAACACAAATGATAAAAATGTATCCATAA
>ML803494.1:42755-61657 GCA_009831015.1 Picea engelmannii
GTAAATAATAAAGTGAAGTGATGAGTGTACTATAATTCAAAGTGAACACAAAATAAATTATTTAAATAATAAATTTAATGGAGAAGTCCCCGAGGTGTAGGACAGTCGGTGACAGAGTGTGTTGTTAAGCCACTCCATGTTGAAAAGTCACCGGTTCGAAACCTATGGGGACAAAAAATCCAACCATGTTAAGGGTTGGTGTGGCTCAGGTCGAGTGTGATCCCCGGGTGATTTTGATGGCTTATATGCCCCTGAGTCACGGTTTCTCAAGACAAAGGTTAATCCTGATGCCAAGAAGGTCCGGACCAATTAACAAACAAACAAAAAGAAAAAATTAATGGAAAAATTAGAAGTGGGTTAACCCTAAAATAAGGAAAGTGGGTAAAGTGACCTAGAAGATGTTTTTAAGGAAGCTACTTGGAGAGTATAAATAAGAGGTAAGTATCTCTCATTTAAGATACACTTGAGCATATTGAATACCTATAGGTTTCTGAGTTAACCAAAGGATATATAAGCTGAATTTCTGAGGAAAGTGAAGAAAAGAAGGCCGGAATTCAAGGAAGAATAAATTCTTTTGATGATGTTTTCTAAGGTATGTTTTTATTTCAGGTCATCTCCCCATTTTCGCAATAACATTTTTTATATAATGATTCAGACCGTGAAATTGCTATACCATTGAGGAAACATATCCAAGTATCTATGGTAAATAATTCATCTTGTGGGTCGTTGTATTTTTGGAGTTACACTCCGTGGGAAATAGGGTTTGTGGCCAGTCCTGAAACTAGTCAAAAAAAAGTGTTTCGGGTAAAAACGTCATAACTTCTTCATAACAGATCCAAATTTAGTGAGACAATTTTTTTTGGTTAGTGTACAGTCTTAAGTTCATTGTGTAACAGTTTCAGATCAATTCAACAAGTATTCTGTGCGGGGAACGCTCTACAAGGTTGCTCTCTAGAATAATCCAAAATTCAACAAGGTGTGTCGTTTTTGCTATAACTCCTTTTTTGAGAGGCTCCAAGTAGTGACACCTGGAGGAATTGCATAAAACACACTGAAGAACATTGTGTATCAGTTTCAGATCTTTATTCATTACAGGTACAAAGTTATGATTATTTCAAGGCAGGGTTGTTGACTAATCCAAAACTAGTCTTGTGAGACTAAAGAAACATTTGATGAAAATGATAGTCTCTTGTTGTTAAAGTTAAGGAAGGTTTGTAGGTATGTGATCATATACACCAAGTATATTACATAGTTACAAATCATATTTGGATGATGAAATTGATGAAGGCTTTTGGTTGAGGTACAAGTTGGGTACATGGTTGAGACAAGTAGCTGATGAGTTGACACATACATGAGGTGTATAGTTGATGATGTTGGTACATATTGATGAGTCATAGTTGATGAGTAGTTGACACATGATTGGTACATACTTGGTACATGTTTGGATGCACTTGTTTATGGTACATGTTGATTACAAGTTGTTTGGTACATGTTGGTGCAAGGTTGATGCACTTGTTTATGGTACAAGTTGATTACAGGTTGAGGTACAGGTTGATGCATGGTTCAGATTTATTGGTACAGTTTTACAACGGTATATATCACAGTGATAGTGTGACAGTGGTTCCATCATTCTACTTATACTTCAGGGCGGTTGGACGGGACAAGGACAGGTGGTTGTAGCCACCTTCCGGTTGTAGCCGGAGAACATAGGAGGTTGTAGCCTCCTTCTGGTTATAGCCAGATAATTTGGGAGTTGGAGCTTCCCTCAGGTTGTATCCTGAGAAACTAGGGGGTTGGAGCCTCCTTCCAGTTGCAGCTGGAAAACAAAGGAAGTTGTTTCTTCCAATGAATGTAATTCTTCAAGACATATAAGAAAAAACATTTCGTGGTTTTCTCCCGCGTTGGGTTTCCACGTAAAACACTGGTGTACTGTGTATGTGTATGATTGTTCATTTTTTCATTGCTCATTATCGGATGATAATTCTACATTGATATAACACTTGGATTATTTGGTTAAAAAGGATTAAATTTCTCTATTAATGATTCACCCCCCCTCTCAGTAATCCAACAATTGGTATCAGAGAAGGTTCCTTCAGAAATTAGTTTAACCACTGAAAGGTAGATCATGAAGAGAAACAACTTGTATAAAGATGGAATACCACAGTTTGATGGACAAAAGTATGTTTTTTGGAGCATAAGGATGAAGACATATATACAGGCACAGGGATCTGAAATTTGGCAATCAATTGTAGATGGATACACAACACCAACAATTCCACCAACAAATGACAAAGCAGTGAAACTCGGTCAGAATAAATCCAAAGCCACAGATGCACTTCTGAATGGTCTCAGTGAAATGATATTCACCAAAGTTGCACATTGTAAATCTACTAAAGATATTTGGGACAAGCTTCGAAATATTTATGAAGGAGATACAAAAGTCAAAGCAACAAAACTTCAAAACTACAGAGGTTAGTTCAAACAACTAAAAATAAAGGAAGATGAAGATATCACAACCTGCGTATTACGAGTCGATGACATAGTGAATGCAATCATAGGATTGGGAGAAGAAATCAAAGAATCTGTAATTGTTCAAAAGGTACTAAGATCTCTTCCTATGAGATTCAACCCTAAGATATCAGTACTAGAAGAAACATCGGATCTAGACTCAATAAGAATGGATGAACTGCATGGAATCTTCACAGCGTATGAAATGAGAACTGAACAGGAAAATCCAGATGTAAAAGAAGCAGCCTTCAAAACATCCAAAAGATCAAAGAAAAAGAAAAGGGAACAAGAAGAATATAGCAACAGCAGTGACATCTCAGAAGATGATGAAGAAGTTCCCAACTTCATCAAAATACTGAACAAAGGAACCAACGGTAGGTATAGAGGTAAGCTTCCTTTAATTTGTTTTAATTGTGATGGTATTGGTCATTTTGCTAACAAATGTCCTCATAAGAAAAAGAGAAATGATGAAGGTTACTCAAAAGGCAAACACATATATAAAGGAAAAAGAACTGCAAAGAAAGTTTTCAAGAAAAGCTTATGCATCAAAGAAGACATCTCATCATCAGATGAATATGAAGTCAATGACAGTGAAATAAGAAGAGTTATATTCATGGCAGTAAAAGACTCTGAAAAAGAAGACTCCGAAGAAGAATATGAAGAAGCCGAAGAAGGATATGAAGAAGTCGAAGAAGAAATTGAAGAGGCAAAAGTTGGCTATCGATAAGAATTAACGTATGCCATAGAAGTTATCATAAGAGAAAAGAAGAACAACAAGAAACTACAAGAAGAACTAGACAAGAAAGAAGACACTCAAGAACTAGAACAATAGATCACAAAATTGAAAGTTCAAATAGAAGAAGATAAAAGAATTGAAGAAACACTCAAAGAACAACTAGAAGAAAATGACAGGATCATCGAAAACTTGGAAGCATAGATTGTAACTTTAATAAAGGATATTCAAAAGAAAAGTATGCAGAATAGCTCAAAAGTTTTGGATGACATTATCAGTAGTCAAAAATCCCATTTTGACAAGACCGGACTTGGATACAATTAAACAAAAAAGGGATCAAGCTCCAAAAAAACAGAGCAAGAAACCTATCCAAAAAGTTATGTAGAAACAATCAAAGGGGATAGGAAGATATACAAAGAAGATTACAGGGACACTCCTCCACCGAGAAGATTCAGATTTCAGAATCAACAAATGACAGATAGGCCTCAAGAAGAAGAAGGATTCACACGAGCACTTCCTTTCAGAATATGCTCAACTCCCAGGTATCAAACTATATTTTTTGGTTTATGTTATGCATGTAATAATTTTGGACATAAAGTTGTGAATTGCAGAACTAACAAAAGGAACAACAACAACAACTTTGAGAGCTATACACAAAGGGGTTATTCAAGAAGGTCTAGTGAAACACAGAGAATAAATTACAACAGGTTTGAATCCTTGAGAAATGAAGTGGAATGTTACAAATGTAATAATTTTGGACATGTGGCCAAAGAGTGTAGAATGACAATCCCTCCTAAAGAACCTCAACAGAACAACAACAGTCACAAACAAGAACCACAGAAAAGGATATGGATAAGAAAGAAAGATCAGTATATCAATGAAGAATGCACACTCGTTCTACAAGCTAATCAAAAGAAATGTGGTTGGTATGTTGACAGTGGGTGTTCAAAACACATGACATGTGATAGAGACAATTTTCTTACATTATGAAAGGAAAGAGATGGATCAGTCTCCTTCGAAAATGATGATTCAACCAAAATCATTGGAAAAGGCACAGTTCGAATTGGGAATAAGAATGAAAAGGCAGAAAATGTTCTACTATTAGAAGATATGAAACATAATCTTCTAAGTGTGAGTCAAATGTGTGACCAAGGTCATAAAGTTACTTTCGATTCACAAAAGTGTGAGATAAGAAAAGAAGGTTCGGGGAAATTGGTCACTACAGCTGCAAGAACTTCAAGCAACATATATGTGTTAAGTGAAATTGGAAATGAAAAATGTTGTCTAGGAAAGGAAGATGAAAGTTAGCTATGGCACAGAAGAATGGGTCACATACATTTTGATAACCTTTTCAAAGTCAGCAAAAGAGAATTAGTTAGAGAAATGCCCCAGATCACGAAACCGACCAACACTTTATGCAAGCATTATCAACAAGGAAAGCAAACAAAGACTAGGTTCAAATCAATGGAATATTCAATGACAAGACCACTAGAAATTGTGCATATTGATCTAGTTGGACCAACTAAAACAAAGGGCTTAAAAGGTGAGAAATGCTTTATGTTGTTAGTTGATGATTATACAAGAATGACTGCAGTTTTCTTTCTCAAGAATAAGTCAGAAGCTTTTGAAAACTTCAAGATATACAAGGAAATGGTTGAAAATGAAATGGATTCAAAAATCAAATGCTTGCGATTTGATAATAGAGGAGAGTTCACCTCAAAGGAATTTATGGACTAGTGCAACAATCATGGAATAAAAAGGAAATTCTTCATTGCTAGGACACCTCAATAGAATGGAGTTGTAGAAAGAAAGAATAAGACAATATAGGAAATGACTCGAACAATGCTAATGGATTCAAAATTGACAGATAATTTTTGGACACAGGCAGTGCATACAATAGTTCACATTCAAAACAAAGTAATGCTTAGAAACAACACTGAAAAAACTCCTTACAAACTATGGAAAGGAATACCAACAAATGTAAAGCACTTCAGAGTTTTTGGAAGCAAATGCTATATCAAAAAGGAAGATGGCGGAATGGGAAAGTTTGACTCTCGCGTGGACAAAGGAGTACTTGTTGGTTACTCAAGTACAAGGAAAGCATACAAGTGTTACAATCCAAGATTGAACAAAGTTGTGGAAAACATCAACGTAACAATTGATGAAACAGGCATACCAGAATCAAAGGAAGAAAATGAATCAATGAAACAACCCTTAGAAGAAGAAGCAGAAGATGAAAAAGAAGTAGAAGAGGAAGATCAAGAGAATCCGACAGAAGCAAAAGAGAAAGTTCAACAAGTTTCTCCAAAGACACCCAATAAACGAGTACAGAAGAATCATCCTTTAGATTAGATTATCGAAAACAAAGATGCAGGAATTGAGACTAGAAGAAGAATCCGTTCACCAGAACAAACACGCTTAGCACTCTTATCTACAGTTGAACCAAACTATTTTGAAGAAGCCAACAAGGATGAATTTTGGAATAAGGCCATGGATGAAGAATTGGATCAAATAGAGAAAAATGACACTTGGGAATTGGTTCCAAGACCAAAGAATAAGAATGTGATCGGCACAAAATGGGTTTTCATAAATAAATTGAATGAAGATGGACAAGTTACAAAGAACAAAGCTAGATTGGTATGTAAAAGATATGATCAGATTGAAGGAATCGACTTTGAAGAGAATTTTGCCCCAGTTGCCAGAATGGAAGCGATCCATTTGCTTTTAGCTTATGCATGTTCCAAAAATGTTAAAGTATATCAGATGGACGTAAAATCATCTTTTCTGAATGGAGAACTTGAAGAAGAAGTCTACATTGAACAACCAGAAGGATTTCAGTTGTCAGATAACAAAGATTATGTGTGTAAATTAAAAAATGATCGGTATGGTCTGAAACAGGCTCCTAGAGCATGGTACTCTAGACTGGATAAGTATCTGCAGCAGGCAGGGTTCAGAAAAGGAAGTGCAGACAACAACCTCTACATCAAGGTAAGTCAAGGTAATATTTTATTAATTGAAGTTTATGTTGATATTATTTTTGGTAGTGATGATGACAGGTTAAGCCAAAAA
This sequence comes from Picea engelmannii, assembly GCA_009831015.1. NCBI lineage: Eukaryota > Viridiplantae > Streptophyta > Pinopsida > Pinales > Pinaceae > Picea > Picea engelmannii. Next base: position 49,066 of record ML803494.1, read on the forward strand.
TTTGCAAAAGATATGCAAAATGAATTTGAAATGTCGTTACTTGGAGAACTATCCTTCTTTTTGGGACTTTAGATATGTCAAAGCAATCAAGGAATTTTTATTTCTCAAACCAAGTATATTATAGAAATGCTAAAGAGGTTCGGAATGGAAGATTGCAAACCAGTTATCACTCCCATGCAAACCAGTTGCAAGTTGAGCAAATATGATGATTCGGAGTCTACAGATCAGAGGCAATACAGGTCAATGATTGGCAGCCTACTATATGTGACAACATCCAAACCATATGTAATGTAGGTAGTTGGACAGGTGGCACGATTTCAAGCATCACCAAAAGAATCACATGTATTAGCAGTGAAGAGGATTTTCCGATATCTCAAAGGAACATAAGAGTTTGGATTATGGTATCCAAAAGGAAATGATCTTTCACTAATTGCCTACACATATGTAGATTGGGTAGGTTTTATTGATGACCGATGAAGCACCAATGGAGTAGCATTCTACTTGGGTGAATGTTTAGTATCATGGCTAAGCAAGAAACAATCATCAATATTTGTATCTACAGCCGAGGCAGAGTATATTGCAGCAGCATCATGTTGTACATCGACACTTTGGATGAAAAAAACTCTGACAGATATACAGGTTGAGTATGATGAGCCCATTCCAATCTATTATGATAATACAAGCACCATCAGTATCTCGAAGAACCCGGTGATGCACTCCAAGACGAAGCACATTCCAATAAAGTATCACTTTCTACAGAAGCAGGTTGCAGAAAAGAACATCAGAGTTGAATATGTGGGAACAAAAGAACAAGTGGAAGACATCTTCACAAAACCACTTCCACGGGAATCCTTTGAATATCTTCACCAGATACTTGGAGTTATTTCTACTCCAAAATGAATGCTTTTTGAATGCTTATCTTATATGTCTTAGAATTACACGAGAAAGCACCATAAGAGGACAATTCAGTCAGGGGGAGCAACCCCGAATGGAAAGATACCTTTGTCATTAATGACAAAGGGGGAGAGATTTATCAGATGCAGAGGACAGAGGCATGGCTCCAGGGGGAGCATGAGTAATATGATTTCAGTATTGCATCATAGTGTTTCCATCAATGCCAAAGGGAGAGATTGTTGATTAAGGTTGGTTGTCATTGGTGTCAACCCTTGAAGAAAGCCCCATAGCAAAAAGGTTGGGTAATGGACCCAATATTATTTGATGTAAAGATGACTCATTATTGTCTTTTCATGGTTGATAATAAGTAGAAATGGATGAACTCCAAAGTGGTCCCCTTATGGTTAAATCCCTCACGGGAAGACGCTTTGCGGATTGAGTTATCCTAGAAGTATGGTTAGAGAACCCATGCTTATTTGTGGAATAATGAGATGAACGCCAGTGAATTTGTCAGTGAAACTATCCTATATGTATGGTGTTTTTCATGCAATTTCCGGTGGTATGTGGAATGCCACATAACTCCTCACGATTAGAGAGTTATGGTCATCAGAAGTTGGAGAACCCAGGTTTGGGAATGGACCCAAGTTTGTTTGATGGATAACGGTATGATTTTTGATATATTTTTAGTTAATACTATTCTATATGGATAGTACATGTCATTCCATTTCTGGTGGTATGTGGAACGTCACATATCTCATCACGGTTTGAGAGTTATGGCCTTACGAAGTTGGAGAACCCTCTTATGTCATCTAGAAGCCCCAAAAGGTCAAAGTAGTCAAAGTGGTTTAAGAGATTTTAGAAAGTAAATAATAAAGTGAAGTGATGAGTGTACTATAATTCAAATTGAATACAAAATAAATTATTTAAATAATAAATTTAATGGAGAAATTAGAAGTGGGTTAACCCTAAAATAAAGAAAGTGGGTAAAGTGACCTAGAAGATGTTTTTAAGGAAGATAATTGGAGAGTATAAATAAGAGGTAAGTATCTCTCATTTAAGATACACTTGAGAATATTGAATACCTATAGGTGTCTGAGGTAACCAAAGGATATCTAAGCCGAATTTCTGAGGAAAGTGAAAAAAAGAAGGCCGAAATTCAAGGAAGGATAAATTTTTTTGATGATGCTTTCTAAGGTATGTTTTTTTCAAGTCATATCTCCATTTTCGCAATAACTTTTTTTATAGAATGATTCAGATTGTGAAATTTCTATGACATTGAGGAAACATATCGAAGTATATGTGGTAAAAAATTCAGCTTGTGGGTCATCGTATTTGATCCAGATTATTTTCGGTACGAAATGAGATCGGAGATATAATAAAGAAATGTACAAAGATATCACAAATATTCAATAATATAACATAAATGTATCAGAGATGCAACCATAAACATAGATATACAGTAATACATGATTTCTATTAATTAAATAAATGTACAGAGACTGTAAAAATACAGAGTGAAAGACTCACTAGAATGGTGGCAGCTTATCTTTGAGAAGAGATGTGACGGCTACTCGCATTCGCAAGAAGATGATTACAATGAGGCTCTGAAGGCCTTTTTACAATAAACAAGAATGCCAAAAACCCTAGACATCCAAAAACCTAACCCTAGGATATGAAGCGCCAAAATTCATGTGTGCCCCGTTTGGGTAAGTTAGTACATCAACTTCCCGGGGTCGTAACTTTTGCATACGATCTCTGTTTTAGGCGTATGATAGCTCGTTGGAAAGGTATTGTCGAGGAGATTCAGTTTGGGGGCTCAATTGTACATTTGGCCATTATTAATAACCTATATCTCGAAAAAACTTCATTTAGGCCCTCAAAATGGCCCCAGAAGTTAAAACCTGCTAAAAATAGTAAATTGTCAAAATTGCCAGAAAATTGTTTTGAGCCAGTCGGAAAAGGTGGGTGGCCACCGATATCCACCTGGATCAATCCTCCCTCTTTAAGAAGCAATGGTCTCCATTGCGTTGAGTTCCCGTGGCAGAGGGAAAAGCATTTGCTGGATCTGCATCTTGGTAAGCTACTTGTATTGTTGGAGACGTCGCGCTGCTTAGTTTGTGGAAGTCTGTCATGAACCTGTTGAAGCTGAGGTTGTTCAACAAGTTGAGCTACATGAGAGGAAGGTGTGCAGAAGGAATATTTGTGCTTTGTTGCAACCTTGTCGACCTGCTTCTGTTGGATAGAAGGTGCATAGGTCGAGGCTGTAGTGGTTGCAGTGTCCTTTTGTTCCCCTTTTGAACAGATTGTGAAGAAGCTAAATTTTGCAGTATGAGATACTACCTTGCGACACTTTTTAGGTGGAACAATAGTTGGAACTACCTATGGTATTCTGTAGAGATGACCCCCCAAAGTAACAACGACACTACGGGGTCGAGACTCATAAACAACATGGTGTCTCCACATATATGGTTGGCCCAAGAGAATATCACAGACATCCAATGGGGCAACATCACATAATACCTCATCCTTGAAGGGTTGGATGCCGTATGACAATCTACATTGTTGGCTGACACAGAGATCTCATCCTTGCCGAAGCCACCCGATGTTGTATGGTTATGGGTGTGGTGTTGTCGACAATCCCCACTGTTTGACGACCTCTACTGAGATGAGGTTTTTATGGCTTCTGCTATCAACAATAAAATGTAGTGGGGTCCCCTTCACCCACATATATGAATGAAAAAGGCACTCCCCCTCTTCAAGATATATTGGTTCTTCTGGTTGAATTGTTGCGGTCACGACAATAGCAGTGGGATCTGTGTCAATGATCTGTCCTTTACCAGTATTTTCAGAATCAGATTATGAATCAGTGTTCGGCTCCTTGTCTTTGATCTCGTCCACCAATGACTGTTTTGAGAAACATTCATCGGTGTTGTGCCAGGGGATTTTGTGGAAATCACACCATTTTCCGGTGTCCTTTTCATTCCCGTTACCCTTCTTTTCCTATGTCTTGGACTGGTTTTCGAGAGACTGTTTTTTAGGGCCATATTTTTCATACTTTGGTTGTTGCGGATTTGCAGACCCGAATTCCCATTTGTTCTAGTGCTTAAATTTCTTCTCAACTTTAACGGCATATCGATAAGCAGCACCGAGTGATGAGATGTCTAGAAAATCCATTTCAGTCTGGATGTATCTGTGTAGAGCCCCATGGTATTTCAGAACCAAATGTTGCTTGGAGTCTTTGATACCCAACTTGATGCGCAAGGTATGGAAGGCATTGGTGAACTCTGGAACTGCTTGGTCCCTCTCTTGCCGCAGTGTGGTCCATCTCATGTACTGGTCCTCATAGTTGCCAATAGGGTAATACTATTCCTTTACCACATCCACAAAAAAATCCTAGGTGGGATCGGCCCCATATATTCTAGACTCCTCTGTGGAACTTTTCTCCCAGAGATCCAAGGTGATCTTTTCTTTGTTGGAAAAATTGTGAACAGAGAAATAACCTTCTAGCAGAGTTAACCATTTTTCTATGGCTTCTGCATCTATCTGTCCTTCAAATACAGGAATATCAAAATTATCTTGTACCTTGAAAGGCGATATGGCTCCAAAGTGGTTGCTTGATGAAGATGCGCCTGATGCTATCGGCAGGTGTTTAAGGATGTGGGAAAAATTCTCCATCATTTTGTTCCTCTGTCGCGTGAGAACATGCTCAAGCAATAGATTGATAGGATCGTCTGCTCCGTCATTTTTCTTTTCTTCTGCCATTGAGGGTTTCTTGGGTGTGCAAGACCGATTGTCTTCAAGAGAGACAAGCTCGAGACCCAACTTGCTATACTCGGACCTCGTCGGGGACATGCACTAAAAAAACGATCAAGGGAAGCCTGCTCTGATACCACTGATCCGGATTATTTTCGGTATGAAATGAGATCGGAGATATAATAAAGAAATGCACAGAGATATCACAAATATTCAATAATATAACAGAAATGTAACATAGACTGTAAAAATACAGAGTGAAAGACTCGCTAGAATGGTGGCAGCTTATCTCTGAGAATAGATGTGACGACTACTCGCATTCGCAAGAAGATGATTACAATGAGGCTCTGAAGGCCTTTTTACAATAAACAAGAATTCCAAAAACCCTAGACATCCAAAAACCTAACCCTAGGAGATGAAGCGTCAAAAGTCACGTGGGCCCCATTTGGGTAAGTTAGTACATCAACTTCTCAGGGTCGTAACTTTTGCATACGATCTTCGTTTTAGGCGTATGATAGCTCGTTGGAAAGGTATCATCGAGGAGATTCATTTTGGGGGCTCAATTTTTCCTTTAACTATCATTAAGAACCTCGATCTCAAAAAACCTTCATTTAGGCCCTCAAAATGGCTCCGAAAGTTAAAACCTGCTAAAAATAGTAAATTGCCAAAATTGCCAGAAAATTGTTTTGAGCCAGTAGGAAAAGGTGGGTGGCCACCGATACCCACCTGGATCAATCCTCCCTCCTTAAGAAGCAATGGTCTCCATTGCTTTGAGTTCCCGAGGCAGAGGGAAAAGCGTTTGCTGGATCTGCATCTTGGTGAGCTACTTGTATTGTTGGAGACGTCGCGCTACTTAGTTTGTGGAAGTCTGTCATGAACCTGTTGAAGTTGGGGTTGTTAAACAAGTCGAGCTACATGAGAGGAAGGTGTGCAGAAGGAATCTTTGAGCTTTGCTACAACCTTGTCGACCTACTTCTGTTGGATAGAAGGTGCAGGGGGCGAGGCTATAGTGGTTGCAGTGTCCTTCTGTTCCCCTTTTGAACAGATTGTGAAGAAGCTGAATTTTGCAGTATGAGATACTACCTTGCGACACTTTTTAGGTGGAACAATAGTTGGAACTACCTCTGGTATTCTGTAGAGACGACCCCCCAAAGTAACAATGACACTATGGGGTCGAGACTCATAAACAACATGGCGTTTCCACATATATGGTTGGCTCAAGAGAACATCATAGACATCCAGTGGGGAAACATCACATAATACCTCATCCTTGAAGGGTTGGATGCCGTATGACAATCGGCACTGCTGGCTGACACGGAGATCTCGTCCTTTCCGAAGCCACCCGATGTTGTATGGCTACGAGTGTGGTGTTGTCGAAAATCCCAAATGTTTGATGACCTCTGCTGAGATGAGGTTTTTCTTTCTTTCGCTATGAACAATAAAATGTAGTGGGGTCCCCTTCACCCACATCTGTGAATGAAAAAGGTGCTCCCCCTCTTAAGGATCTGTTGGTTCTTCTGGTTGAATTGTTGCGGTCGCGACAATAGCAGTGGGGTCTGCGTCAATGATCTATCATTTACCAGTATTTTTAGAATCACATTCTGAATGAGGGTTTGGATCCTTGTCTTTGATCTCGGCCACCAATGACTGTTTTGAACGACATTCATCGGTGTTGTGCCAGGGGCTTTTGTGGAAATCACACCATTTTTTGGTGTCCTTCTTTGTCTTCCTGTCACCCTTCTTTTCCTATGTCTTGGACTAGTTTTTCGGACACTGTTTGTTAGGGACGTCTTTTTCATACTTTGGTTGTTGCAGATTTGCAGACCCAAATTCTCATTTGTTCTGGTGCTTAAATTTCTGCTCAATTTTAACAACATATCGATAAGCAGCACCGAGTGATGAGATGTCCAAAAAATCCATTTCAGTCTGGATGTATCTGTGTAGAGCCCCACGGTATTTCAGAACCAAATTTCGCTCAGAGTCTTTGATACCCAGCTTGGTGCGCAAGGTATGGAAGGTATTGGTGAACTCCGAAACTGCTTGGCCCCTCTCTTGCCACAGTGTGGTCCATTTCATGTATTGTTCCTCATAGTTTCCAACAGGGTAATAATGTTCCTTTACCGCATCCACAAAAAAATCCTAGGTGGGATCGGCCCCATATATTCCAGACTCCTCTATGGAACTTTGCTCCCGGTAAGTTTCCCACCAATGTTTGACATGAGGGAGAGCTTTAAAGAGTGTGAAGGTGATCTTTTCTTTGTCGGAAAAATTGTGAACAAAGAAATAACCTTCTAGTAGAGTTAACCATTTTTCTAGGGCTTCTGCATCTATTTGTCCTTCAAATACAGGAATATCAAAATTAACTTGTACCTTGAAAGGCGAGGTGCCTCCAAAGTGGTCGCTTGATGAAGATGCACCTAATGCTATCAGCAGACGTTTTAGGATGTGGGAAAAATTCTCCATCATTTCGTCCCTCTGTCACGTGAAAGCTTGCTCAAGCAACAGATTGATAGGATCGTCTGCTCCATCGTTTTTATTTTCTTCCAGCATTGAGGGTTTCTTGGGTGTGTGAGAGCGATTGTCTTCAAGAGAGACAAACTCGAGACCCAACTTTCTATACTCGAACCTCGTCAGGGACGAGCACTGAAAAAACAATCAAGAGCAGCCTGCTCTGATACCACTGATCCAAATTATTTTCAGTACGAAATGAGATCGGAGTTATAATAAAGAAATGCACAGAGATATCACAGATATTCAATAATATAACATAAATGTATCAGAGATGCAACCATAAATATAGATATACAGTAATACACAATTTCTATTAATGAAATAAATGTACAGAGACTGTAAAAATACAAAGTGAAAGACTCGCTAGAATGGTGGCAGCTTATCTCTGAGAAGAGATGTGACGGCTACTCGCATTCGCAAGAAGATGATTATAATGATGCTCTGAAGGAATTTTTACAATAAATAGGAATGGAAAAAACCCTAGACATCCAAAAACCTAACCCTAGGAGATGAAGCGCCAAAAGTCATGTGGGCCCTGTTTGAGTAAGTTAGTACATCAACTTCTTGGGGTCATAACTTTTCCATACGATCTCCGTTTTAGCCGTATGATAGCTCATTTGAAAGGTATCGTCGAGTAGATTCATTTTGGGGGATAAATTGTATTTTTGGCTATTATTGAGAACCTCGATCTCGAAAAACCTTCATTTAGGCCCTCAAAATGGCCCCAGAAGTTAAAACTTGCTAAAAATAGTAAATTGTCAAAATTGCCAGAAAACTGTTTTGAGCCAGTCGAAAAAGGTGGGTGGCCACTGATATCCACCTGGATCAATCCTCCCTCCTTAAGAAGAAATGGTATCTATTGCGTTGAGTTCCTGGGGTAGAGGGAAAAGCGTTGGATCTGCATCTTGGTGAGCTACTTGTATTGTTGGAGACGTCGCTCTGCTTAGTTTGTGGAAGTCTGTCATGAACCTGTTGAAGTTGAGGTTGTTCAACAAGTGGAGCTACATGAGAGGAAGGTGTGCAGAAGGAATATTTTCACTTTTCTTCAACCTTGCCGACCTGCTTTTGTTGGATAGAAGGTGCAGGGAGCGAGGCTGTAGTGGTTGTAGTGTCCTTGTGTTACCCTTTTGAATAGATTGTGAAGAAGTTGAATTTTGCAGTATGAGATACTACCTTGCGATACTTTTTAGGTGGAACAATAGTTGGAACTACCTCTGGTATTCTATAGAGATGAGCCCCCAAAGTAAAAATGACACTACGGGGTTGAGACTCATAAACAACATGGCGTCTCCACATATATGGTTGGCCCAAGAGAACATCACAGACATCTAGTGGGGCAACATCACATAATACCTCATCGTTGAAGGGTTGGATGTTGTATGACAATCGACATTGTTGGATGAAATGGAGATCTCGTCCTTGCCGAAGCCACCCGATGTTGTATGGTTGCGGGTGTGGTGTTGTCAACAATCCCAACTATTTGATGACCTCTGCCGAGATGAGGTTTTTCTAGCTTCCGCTATCAACAATAAAATGTAGTGGGGTCCCCTTCACCCACATCTGTGAATGAAAAAGGCACTCCCCCTCTTCAGGATCTGTTGGTTCTTCTGGTTGAATTGCTATAGTCGTGACAATAGAAGTGGGGTCTGCGTCAATGATCTGTCCTTTACCAGTATTTTTAGAATCAGATTCTGAATCAGGGTTTGGCTCTTTGTCTTTAATCTCGACCACCAATGACTATTTTGAGTGACATTTATCGGTGTTGTGCCAGGGGATTTTGTGGAAATCGTACCATTTTCCAGTGTCCTTCTTTGTCTTCCTGTGACCCTTCTTTTCTTGTGTCTTGTTATGGTTTTCAGGAGACTGTTTGTTAGGGCCGTCTTTTTCATACTTTGGTTGTTGCGGATTTGCAGAACCGAATTCCTGTTTGTTCTGGTGCTTAAATTTCTTCTCAATTTTAACAGCATATCGATAAGCAACACCGAGGGATGAGATGTCTAGAAAATCCATTTCAGTCTGGATGTATCTGTGTAGAGCCCCATGGTATTTCAAAACCAAATGTCTCTCGGAGTCTTTGATACCTAGCTTGGTGTGCAAGGTATGGAAGGTATTGGTGAACTCCAGAACTGCTTGGCCCCTCTCTTGTCGCAATGTGGTCCATCTCATGTACTCGTCCTCACAGTTGCCAACATGGTAATATTGTTCCTTTACCGCATCCACAAAAAAATCTAAGGTGGGATCGGCCCCATATATTCGAGACTCCTCTGTGGAACTTTGCTCCCAGTAAGTTTTCCACCAATGTTTGACATGAGGGAGAGCTTTAAGGAGTGCAAAGGTGATCTTTTCTTTGTCGGAAAAATTGTGAACAGAGAAATAACCTTCTAGTAGAGTTAACCATTTTTCTAGGGCTTTTGCATCTATCTGTCCTTCAAATACAGGAATATCAAAATTAACTTGTACCTTGAAAGGGAAGGTGCCTCCAAAGTGATCGCTTGATGAATATGTGCCTGATGCTATCGGTAGGTGTTTAAGGATCTGGGAAAAATTCTCCATCATTTCGTCCCTCTGTCGCGTGAGAGCTTGCTCAAGCAACAGATTGATAGGATCGTCTGCTCTGTCATTTTTCTTTTCTTCCGCCATTGAGGGTTTCTTGGGTGTGCGAGAGTGATTGTCTTCAAGAGAGACAATCTCGAGACCCAACTTGCTATACTTGTACCTCGTCGGGGACATGCACTGAAAAAACGATCAAGAGTAGCCTGCTCTGATACCACTAATCCGGATTATTTTCAGTACGAAATGAGATCGGAGATATAATAAAGAAATGCACAGAGATATCATAGATATTCAATAATATAACATAAATGTATCATAGATGCAACCATAAACATAGATATACAGTAATACACGATTTCTATTAATGAAATAAATGTACAGAGACTGTAAAAATATAGAGTGAAAGACTCACTAGAATGGTGGCAACTTTTCTCTGAGAAGAGATGTGACAACTACTCGCATTCGCAAGAAAATGATTACAACGATTCTCTGAAGGCCTTTTTACAATAAACAAGAATGCCAAAAATGCTAGACATCCAAAAACCTAACCCTAGGAGATGAAGCGTCAAAAGTCATGTGGGCCCATTTGGGTAAGTTAGTACATCAACTTCTCGGGGTAGTAACTTTTGCATACGATCTTCGTTTTAGGCGTATGATAGCTCGTTGGAAATATATCGTCGAGGAGATTCATTTTGGGGGCTCAATTGTGCCTTCAACTATCATTGAGAACCTCGATCTCGAAAAACCTTCATTTAGGCCCTCAAAATGGCCCCGGAAGTTAAAACCTGCTAAAAATAGTAAATTGCCAAAATTGTCAGAAAATTGTTTTGAGCCTATCGGAAAAGGTGGGTGGCCACCGATATCCACCTAGATAAATCCTCCCTCATTAGGAAGCAATGGTATCCATTGCGTTGAGTTCCCTGGGCAGAGGGAAAAGCATTTGTTGGATCTGCATCTTGGTGAGCTACTTGTATTGTTGGAGACGTCACGCTGCTTAGTTTGTGGAAGTTTGTCATGAACATGTTGAAGATAAGGTTGTTCAACAAGTTGAACTACATGAGAGGAAGGTGTGCAGAAGGAATCTTTGCGCTTTGTTGCAACCTTGTCGACCTGCGTCTGTTAGATAGAAGGTGCAGGGGGCGAGGCTGTAGTGGTTGCAGTGTCCTTATGTTCCCCTTTTGAACAAATTGTGAAGAAGCTTAATTTGGAGTAGGAGATACTACCTTGCGACACTTTTTAGGTGGAACAATAGTTGGAACTACCTCTGGTATTATATATATATGACCCCCCAAAGTAACAATGACACTACGGGGTCGAGACTCATAAACAACATGGCGTCTCCACATATATGGTTAGCCCAAGAGAACATCACAGACATCCAGTGGAGAAACATCACATAATACCTCATCCTTGAAGGGTTGGATGTCGTATGACAATTGGCACTGTTGGCTGACACAAATATATTGTCCTTGCCGAAGCCACCCGATGTTGTATGGCTGCGGGTGTGGTGTTGTCGACAATCCCAACTGTTTGACGACCTCTGCTGAGATGAGGTTTTTCTGGCTTCCACTATCAATAATAAAATGTAGTGGGGTCCCCTTCACCCACATCTGTGAATGAAAAAGGCGCTACCCCTCTTCAGGATCTATTGGTTCTTCTGGTTGAATTGTTGCGATCACGACAATAGCAGTGGGGTCTGCGTCAATGATCTGTCCTTTACCAATATTTTCAAAATCAGATTTTGAATGAGGGTTTGGCTCCTTGTCTTTGATCTTGGCCACCAATGATTGTTTTGAGCGACATTCATCGGTGTTGTTCCAGGGGATTTTGTGGAAATCACACCATTTTCCGGTGTCCTTCTTTGTCTTCCCGTGACCCTTCTTTTCCTATCTCTTGGACTGGTTTTCGAGAGACTGTTTGCTAGGGCCGTCTTTTTCATACTTTGGTTGTTGCGGATTTGCAGAACTGAATTTTCGTTTGTTCTGGTGCTTAAATTTCTGCTCAATTTTAACATCATATCGATAAGCAACACCGAGTGATGAGATGTCCAGAAAATCCATTTCAGTCTAGATGTATCTGTGTAGAGCCCCACGATATTTCAGAACCAAATGTCACTCAGAGTCTTTGATACCCATCTTGGTGCACAAGGTATGGAAGGTATTGGTGAACTCTGGAACTGCTTGGCCCCTCTCTTGCCGTAGTGTGGTCCATCTCATGTACTGGTCCTCATAGTTTCCAACAGGGCAATACTGTTCCTTTACCGCATCCACACAAAAATCCCAGGTGGGATCGGCCCCATATATTCCAGACTCCTCTATGGAACTTTTCTCCCAGTAAGTTTCCCACCAATGTTTGACATGCGAGAGAGCTTTAAGGAGTGCGAAGGTGATATTTTCTTTGTCGAAAAAATTGTGAACAGAGAAATAACCTTCTAGCAGAGTTAACCATTTTTCTAGGGCTTTTGCATCTATCTGTCCTTGAAATACAGGAATATCAAAATTAACTTGTACCTTGAAAGGCGAGGTGCCTCCAAAGTGGTCGCTTGATGAAGATGCACATGATGCTATCGGTAGGCGTTAAAGGATGTGGAAAAAATTCTCCATCCTTTCATCCCTTTGTTGTGTGAGAGCTTGCTCAAGCAACAGATTGATAGGATCGCCTGCTCCGTCGTTTTTCTTTTCTTCCGCCATTGAGGGTTTCTTGGCTGTGCGAGAGCGATTTTCTTCAAGAGAGACAAGCTCGAGACCCAACTTTCTATTAATGTTTATGCCATTATTATAGTTCTTTGCATTTCATTAGATAAGAGCATAATAAGAACAAGATCACTGAGAAATACACATTCACAAGAGACACAACATTTATCCTGGGAAACCCTCTAGGG
>ML803494.1:67420-130827 GCA_009831015.1 Picea engelmannii
GGGGATTAATCCAATAACAATAATAATTATAATGACATGATTAATCCTCAATGGGGATTTAATCCAATAATAATAATGACATGATTAATCCACAATGGGGATTTAATCTAATAACAAAATAATAATAAGAATGCTCTTCGCAGTTACATTATTTCAACACTTTCTATACTCATACCTCATCGGGGACATGCACTGAAAAAATGATCAAGAGCAGCTTGCTCTGATACCACTGATCCGGATTATTTTCGGTACGAAATGAGATCGGAGATATAATAAAGAAATGCACAGGGATATTCCAGATATTCAATAATATAACAGAAATGTATCAGAGATGCAACCATAAACATAGATATACAGTAATACATGATTTCTATTAATGAAATAAATGTACAAAGACTGTAAAAATATAGAGTGAAAGACTCGCTAGAATGGTGGCAGCTTATCTCTGAGAAGAGATGTGACGGCTACTCGCATTCGCAAGAAGATGATTACAATGAGGCTCTAAAGGCCTTTTTACAATAAACAGGAATGCCAAAAACCCTAGACATCCAAAAACCTAACCCTAGGAGATGAAGCGCCAAAAGTCATGTGGGCCCCGTTTGGGTAAGTTAGTACATCAACTTCCCGGGGTCGTAACTTTTGCATACGATCTCCGTTTTAGGCATATGATAGCTCATTGGAAAGGTATCGTCGAGGAGATTCATTTTGGGTAGTCTTGACTCCCATAGAATCTTGACTTCATTCATATTACCTGTCAGTACCTGATATCATCTATTACTCAATGGATTTCAATAAGCTCTTAGCTTCTTGGTGTCGCGTCTCCCTTCATGTTGACATCAACACAATTTCCAGAAGGGTGGCAATATCTTGATCCTCATTATCAATGAGGAGTCTCAGACAACACAGAGAGAATCATCATTAGTTTCTGATTTCGTTGACCCCCATAACATTCGACTTGAACAAACTTTCATGTTAAGGTGGGTCTTACTATGCGACCATTGCAGTTGTTTCATACCAGCCGAAGACCTTTGAAGTTGATAGGCCATCAATACCTATGAGTTATCAACAATTATTACAGTCGTCCTTGACTCACTTCAGAGCTCGTTCACCATTCAGAACTGTCATCTGTCATTATCAACCGCCCCCGAGGGAATTGTAGTTATCTACATCAACATCCATAATCAATTACAATCCCACATTTTGGTTTCATGACACGAGCATGGGGCATGCCCCCCTTGTTTGTACCCATATTTTATTTTTTTCCTATAGAAAGGTTTGGGTCCCACAGTTTTCCCTCTCCCTCCAGAAGATCACTCTTGCAGTTCCTCTCTTCATTCTTCCTTACAATGGAACTCTCAGAAAAAGAAACATTGATGTATTTCAGCTATATGTATGCTTCTAACCTCACACATCAGGGGGCATCTGTTATCATTGAAAAATCGTCCGCAATATTGCACACAATGGTTGAATAAAGACATCAATGCCATCAAAAAATTAGTCCACCTACAACACTAAAATCCATCAAAAGGAAACAAAAAAACTATATACTTGGTTCAAAAATCAAAGTGCAAAAATTCACCAAAGGGAGCACACGGAGAGTGCGCAGGCTAACACAAACCTGAACACACACTGTGCGAAAGATGCACGACTATCTACAAGAAAAGTTGTGCACTTCCATGAATGACACATTTATGAATCTTGTCGGCCTCTCAACCACGTCTAGTCTGACCCCCAACACTATTTGACACTCATATCTGAGTGAAATCTAGCTTGGAGGTTGGTCAAGGGATAGGAAGTGCCCTAAAAGGCCCCTTGTTCACACTATGAACCAATTATATCTTGCCATGAATGGAGACTATAAATATGTGCCATGGGTGTGCTAGAAAAAGAAGAACTTCAAAGTATTGTTATGATGCAAGAATTCTTCTTGGATAATCCTCTTTTCTCTTTGAATCATTCAAGAACTATAACAAGGGCCATTCCACTCACTTCTTGAGGGAATTGGCATTGTATTTCTTCACCATTGTTACTTGCCATTGCATGGAGAGAATAGCTCTCTATTAGGGAACTCAATATCCCTCTCAAGGAGGAAGAGGGGACTCATAAGTCCCTACTCTTCTCTACGGTGTTTAGCCTATCAACATATTGATCCATTGGTAGATATATATTTGTCATTTTTTACTTTTCATGGTTCTAGTTATTGCAAGATTCTATAACATTTATTTCTTAGTTGTTTTTAGTTTTTATTTCTCTGTTTTATGTGTATTTGGTTATCTAATCAACTCACAAACTTTTGTCTTGTTTAGATGACTTAACTAAGCATGCAAGTTTTGTGTTTTTGCTCACCCATGTGACAAAACCAACACAACAAATAGCCTCCTAGATAAGTGTGTACTACTCTCTTGTACTTATATTCAATGAGTGATCAAAATGACTCAATATAACCTATATTTATACTCTAAAATACCTAAAAGACATGACTTGTCAATAATCCCTTTCACAATTACACTTAAGAATAACCAATACAATTACACTTAGGAATAACTTCTGAAATTTCATAAAATCTCAACATTCTCTCTCTTAATGGGGAATATATTCTATCTGGCACACACTCTAACACAATTTCCATCCACATGAGCTCATGACCATTGACTTTCGAACACACAAACCTATACATCACAAAAAATCCAAAGTGACTCCACAACATGCATCCAGGGTCGTTGGGTAGCTCTCCAATAGCTACAACATGTCATCATGAGACTAGCCAGTTTCCCGCAGAAAACTTGAATATCTAATGCATGAAATTTAGTATCATGCGATGACATATGTACCTTGTTTCTTCAGCATGCATCCAGGGCCGATGGGTATCTCTCCAATAACTACAACATGTCATCATGACATCCACTACCCTGTGATAACATCCGAAGCCATCACTCCCTCTTAAGAGGGACTACACCGAGCTTGTCCCTGAAGTACTCGAACTTCATCCTTAACAACGAATTTGTCAACACATCCACAACCTGATCATCGGTAGCCACATATTGGAGTCTCATTGATCCCTTCTGCACCATATCCATGATATAGTGATATTTTATTTCTATATGCTTCGACCTATCATGAAACACCGAGTTCTCTGACAACTTTATACAACTCTAGTTGTCGCACAAGATAAAGGTCACCTCTATCACAATATCAAATAACCCAGTCAACGATTTTCGAAGCCACACTGCTTTGCAACTTGCTGCCAAATACTCTGCCTCATTCGTACTGAGTGCTACACATGGCTTATTCTTACTGATCCATGAAATCATACCAGATCCCAATGTGAAGCAACATCCTAATGTACTTTTTCAGTTTGCAACACTACCGATCCAATATGAATTTGAATATCCAAGTAGATTGATCTCATTGTTTGCAACATACTTGAGTGCATAATCCAATGTAACTTTAAGGTACATAATCACATGTTTTACTACAATCAGGTGAACACGTATGGGGTCAACCATGTACTGACTTAGGGTGTTCATAGAAAAACATATATTTGGTCGTGTATTCGTCAAATACATCAATGATCCAATCATCTTCTTGTATAATGTAGCATCAACAACCTCTGAAGTCGTATCATCCAACAACTTCATATTTGATGCCATCGGTTTACGGTCCAACACCCTGAACCTCTTCAGGATCTCCACAATATATTTTACTTGACCAAGGAATATCTCATCTGTCATACTTCCAATTCCAAATAGTAATGTATGAGACTAAGATCCTTCTTGTCAAACTCAAAGGCCAACTCCCTTCGTCACTTAAAACAAACCCTACTATCTAGCCTGCCTCACTGGCTGCTCCCTCTATGACTGAGGAAAAATCCATACCCCAACCCTCATGATTGGTTGCCTCTTCTATGAACCATGATTCTATCATGAATAGCAGACATGCAAAGTTGTATCCTAATCAACATATTAATGCAAAGAGTATTCACAATAGAACACCATGTGCATCATTGGTTCCTCACATATTCCATAATTGCAGCAACAAATTTGACAGACACCTCTCTATGCAGTACTAACATTGCCTCTTTTCCATTGTTTCCCCTTGCATATTTCCAAACATGCCTTCAAAAACTCAAACACCAGAATCAAGGTTCTTTCCATCAGAGAGGATTTTCTTTGCATTCCCAATTGGCTATACAGTGGATTTGCATTCAATCGGTCACCTCTTTCCTAGCCATTGCTTCCAATGGAAAATTGTAGGTAATTCAAAATATGGAAACCATAGTTCTTCTCTTGTATTTTTCCTAAGGTAATAGTTCCAATATTACACTTTTCCATATGCATTTCTCGTGAATATCATTTGACATAAACATGCACCAGTGGTTCAAGTGATCGTGACATACTTAACAACGCCAAATAGTTTGTATCATAATTGATGTTGACTATGCCAAAGATTTGTCTCCAAGAAGATGCATACACCAACCATGAACAAGGTTCGACTCCCAAAGCATTAATTTGATACTTGCACAACTCTTCTTTATTCCCGACCTTCAAAAAATTTTAGGCTATCATACCAAACTGATACCAAAATGATGTAGCACTAACACTGCCCACGATGTACAAGAAGGTGGGATGGCCCCTATGGGCCTACGTTGCACGTATTGGATCATTGTTGGTATCATAAAATAGTCACGACAATATATTCTTGTATAGGCCTCTCTCATAAGCTTCTCTAGAATATTTATTCACACCATATTTTTGTCAAAGGCATTCTCATTTCACATTATACAAATTTCTCCCACAACATTCACATGCTCATATACCCACTGGAATTTTATCAATATACAATGTCATCATCTATGTTGGAGGATTTGAAAAAATGCCATCTTCTTTTCTTACTCATGGTAATTCCATTACTTTGTGATTTTGAAATGATGTCATCGACCATTTTCATGGCTACCAGCACCACATGGTGCACACAATCACATCCAAAATTAAATAAATTGAAAATTGCAAATCCCTTTTTGTCCCGCTAGTGATCACCGAATCGATCCGATCCCATGATTTTTCACATCATCATTCAATGTTTTAATTCTTAATCTTTTACCAACTCACCACGTATATTCCTTATCTTGATTATCCTTGCCTCAGATAGATGAGACGTGGTCGCTGAAAAGACTGTGCACACTGAGACCCAATTCTACCGTTGAAACCATCGATCAAATAAACTTCTTAAAATGCAACACTTCGGTGGATCCTTCTACTTGGAAACTCAATGGAAATGTCTCACAAATTTTGGTAGAGGTTGTCTTTTGGTATCATGATATCTCCACCAAATTCTAAAACTCCACAACAGGAAACCAGGCCTATGATATTTTAAATAAATTCGTTGACGTGCATAGGATCACGGGCACTGTCGGGGCCCTAAGCTTCAACGATTTCCACAAGGCACAACTCTGGGTATCCCTCATCCCGATTCTCTATGTATATCTACTGGAAACCATGAAAAAATCTATGTCAAACCATTTGGTCTCCAGATTAAAGTCGGGAGGAGGAGCACTTGATAATTCATTTGTCTTCTTCACTTTCCAAACGAGATGAAGCTCAGAGACAACATTGAGCATTATATTCAATGCCAATGTTGTAAGATCGCTCCCCACCATAGTAGAGACTAAACATGCCATTCCTGGAATCAAATAAGGCATGACCACACACATCATAAGTCTTCCACTATCAATCACCAACTGATTTTTAACCAAAATGGCCACCACCTCTTTTTTTTGTAATTGTTGCCTGAATATATAGTTGATATGTGAATAATCAGTAAAAGAGAGAAATTGGCTAATAAAGGCACTGAGAATAAGAGCATGTCCTCGAATCCAAATATCCCTCCTCTTCCATGCCTTCCACACATCCCATAAGAGCAAAGAAATTACTAGAATTAACCAAATGCACAGGCTACCAGATCTGGAAGAATTATAACATGCACTTCGTTTTCTATATTTATTGCACCCAAGGCATTTCTTCGAAGAGGGTGTATCCATTGTACTTTGAATATACAATGATGGGATGTTTGTTTCTGAGTCCATATTTACATTCGGTGGCTTTGGATTTCGAGCATGGATCCAACTTTGCAGCGATAGGTGCCACTGCTCATGACACTGATTCCTTCATTGCTCCCATATCTCTCACTGTTCAGATCAATCCCACCGAATCCAAATGCAAGCTATCTCTCTTATTTTCCCAAGCCCTTCTGTAAGGGAGTTAGGCATGGTCCCGCTATGATACCATGTTGATTTTTCAAGAGAGATGATATTGTGTGTGTGTGTGTGTGTGTGTGTGTGTGTGTGTGTGTGTGTATATATATATATATATTATTTAATATGCAAAAGGATCACAATTGAAAGATAGATATCCACAGAACAACAAGATATATGCTCAAGGGGGAGAAAACCCTGCAAAATTTCCTCAATATAGATTCTTCCAACATGTACAATGTCATACAATGTTCTTTCACGAAATCAAGACCAAATAGACCCAGACACGAACCAAGAATAGCCTCTTAGATAAGTGTGTACAACTCTCTTGTACTTATATTCAATGAGTGATCAAAATGACTTGACATAACCTCTATTTATACTCTAAAAGACCTAAAAGACATGACTTATCAATAAACCCTTTCACAATTACACTTAGGAATAACCAATACAATTACACTTAGGAATAACTTCTGAAATTTCATAAAATCTCAACATTTCTTACCACCCCCTTTAAGCCTTTTTCTTTAAATGTTCATTTATTGAACAAGTCCCTTTTATTTAGATATTCATAGACAAACTAGGGACTAGGGACATTGAAATCATAGTGATGAGCATTTTCAAGCTTAATATTTGGATTTTAACTTAATCTCTTCACCTCTTAGCCTTAGTGGCTTTATTGATCCAAGCTTTAATTTTGACCTTTGAAAAATCATACATGACCAAGATGAGTTTTTTTTATGTAGATAAAATGAATGATATTGGGAAGGTGGAAAATGGTTGGCATGGTTGGGAATAAAGTGAAGACTTCTTGGCAAGATTGGCATGAGTTCTTCTATTATTTGGTGATTTTTTCTTCTCTCTTGTATTTTGATGACAAGAGTATGAGAGATTTTTTATGAGATAAGGGATTTTTCTAGAGAATTAATCAAGCAAGGTATAGCAATGAACCTATCTTGTTTCTTGTGCATGGTTAGATTAAATTTATGTTCTTGAAGATAAAAATTTTGGGATTTTTCTTTTCAACATAGGTTTAAGCTAATATCTCTTCATTCTTTTAAGGTTTGATTCAACCACATGATCTAACCCTCTTCAAAATATTTCTTAGACTTTTTTCATAGTTTGAAGATCTTCCATACTCACTCATTGGTGTGTAATACCTCATCACTTATAGGAAAACATGTGAATCATTTATAGGAAGATATGGACTCCATCACCCAATATTAAGGTGATTTCACATCCTCTCAAACATTTATTTTTTAATTTTCAGTTCATTCTTCATGATCTAGGGTTTAAAAATTTTTATTACAAGTTGGATCATAGAAGAGATATCTCAAGTGAGGGTTTGCTTAAATCTTTGCTTGAATTTCCTAAAGTGGTCAATTTGTCATTCATTCAAGTTTGAAATTTTCTTAACAAATTGAATAGGGTTTAGTATTTCTCAAATTTTCATTCTAATGAGCAATACTAAACCCTCATCAAATTTAATCCACTTGCATAGATTATTTAGGTACAAGTTTCATTTGAGGTTTCAAATATAAACAACCCTAAAGTGTAAAAGAAAAACAATTTTCTTTTGGCTGAATCATGGTTCAAATTTCATTTTAGGCTAGATCAATATTCATTTCAATAAAATGTTTCATGAACAACATAGATTGTTGCCTAATTAAATCTTCTCGGTCCATGTGTATGCTTAAATTTATTTGAAGTTCCAAGAATTTTTCCCTTTTTCTTTTTTGTTTGCATATGTTACATATTTATCTTTCTAATCAACATAAGCACACCTTTCTTGTCCTTGTTCTTAACATATGATCGAAAAACTATGGATGGATTAGCATGTGAATTTCTTATTTTGATATGCATTCAATGGTTCCAGAACTTGTCTATCATCATAGCGTAATATGTTGTTAGTTCTTTCCTTGTTATTTACTTAGCATATATTGTGGATCATGGTTAAAAATGACACGTGTGGATCATGGTTAAAAATGACACGTGTGGATCATGAGATGTTAACATTTAAGTCATATATTGCACTCATGTTTTGATACACGCTGCAACATGATTGGTTGTCTCCTAAACCAAACAGTATCTAAACTCTAATCTGCATATTTGTTGTGGTAAATACATAATCAAACATGGATATGGTTGCTTAATTATATTTCTTGGAATATGGAACACATGATGATCTATGCTAAGTAACAATAATTTTTCCATTTCCAGATTTGAAGTTTGATTTTTTTTTATACAACAATACATAATTGTCACGGTTATCTTGTGATCTGTTTTTTTGGATTTCATGGTTCGTTTTATGGTTATCTATCAAGCATGGAGCACAACAAACACAACACATGATCCAATGTTTGTCTAGACAAATCTGTCGGTATATCTGATTTTGAGACCATCTCTTTCATAATTGTTGAATGAGTATAGAACATTATCTTGTGATGAGAATATATGGTATAATGACTTTCTTTCAGTGTAGCAATTAAAATATTCTCTGCAATCTTGCAATTACAAATTTGTTTGTTAGCTAATTCTTCATGGTATATGTTGAGCATTGATCTTTTCATATCTTGGACACTTACAATAGTTCACTCATTCCTCTTTGAATGATTTATCTTGGAATATAATAATGTTGTGGGAATGGTCATTGGAAAACAAACTTAATACCATTGTTGTTTCCTATGCACTTGATTCGACTTTATACTTCATACACTTGATTCGACTTTATACTTCATGGCTCTCAATTTTCATGGTAAACAATGTTCTTGACTCAGATTTCTTTGTGTTCATTATGATTACATATTCTCACAATACTTTGACAAAATTGAAGTTCACTCAACCCGCCTAACCACTTGGAGATCTTTATTTAGAAATTACTATAATTATACCTTTTTTGGAGCAAACGAGTTAGATAGGTATTCCCCCCTTGGCTTGGTTTTCTTGGCCTAAAGAGTGGAGTGAATCACATAGGTTACATGTAGTGATTCACTTTATAGTGTCCTTAATATTTCCTTTGAGTAAGGTTGGAATTTTCCTTAGGGAGCGTTTGAGCAACAACAATATGCACACACACCCCATAAAACTTAGAGAGCGTTTGAGCGATAAAAATATGCACACACACCCCATAAAAATTACACTGTGCTTATCAAATGTGTGGAAGTAGGTCTACGAAAAATGCAACATAATAAGGCTAGTCTGATAAATTCCTTCAATAAAAGAAGTCGAAGATGATAAACTTGCATGACATGCCTATGCTTAGAATTAAAGTTTGTTCTCTACTGAATTATCATGATCTAAAATATGTTAGTAATTTCCATGAAATATATATAAAAATGGCAGTTGGATTATTTTTAGAGGTAATGGAAAAAATACAAGGGTAGAGAGAATAATAACAAAGGATTTATATTAAACTGAAAATTTTCACCATATTAGGCTAGCCAAGATAGTTGTGACACACCTCTTTCTCAAATGCATGATCTCTTGAGTACATTATTAATATTGGTTTAGACCTGTCATGATGGTTTAACCTCCCAATAATAAAATTAACTTTAATAGCTATAGATTGGTTGCATGCGATATCACTAAATCTACTATTAAATTTTACCAATAGAAAATGATTGGCATAAGCCAAAAGTACATTTAATAATATATAATGATGGAGGTCATTGTTTTCCTCTCCATTAACCTCCTCAAGCAAGAGATAAAATAAATTATTCTTGTAAAAGAAGTCCATGTCCATTGATCAAATAAATCATTATCTTTTTCAATACCTTGATGTTGGTTTTGTTAGACATTTCTATTTTCACCCCCTTCAGATGAGTGTTGAAATTGCTGCAAAATGTGATCCTCGTTTAAAAATCTAGCGCCTTTTACTAGTTTTTGACACTCAACTGTTCTCTTGAACTTATAAGAGTTCCGCCATCATGTGCTCTGACCATTACCAACTAAGTTTTTCATCCACCCAATTGTATTCTTTTCAATGACACAAGGGTTTTTGGTTGAAACATGGTTTACCTTTAGTAAAGAGGGGATTGATATAGGGTTTGTACAAGTACTATTGATGGCTATAGATGGCCATAGTGAAGGAGAACATAATCCATATTTTCTAATCTTGGCACCACAATATTGCAATTTTCTATGTAACGCTAGTTTTTTTGTGGGTCGTGGGATTGTATGTGTGTTTCCTCTTGTTGGTATTTTTATCTCTTTGGTCATTGCTTTTGTGACTTGGATATTGTTCACCGCTAGTCTCTTCATGCCATTGTCCTAGATACATGAGGTTTTGGCTCTCTTGGTTTATTGGATATTCATTGATAGTTATATTAATTCCAATTCTCTTCATTTTGTGCTTGGTCTTTCTATTTCACTTTTTCTCTCATGTGGGTTTGTTTTTTAGCTTTAATCTATGCACCCATGGAGGTCAATAATTATGGGGACTCGAATCAAATTTCTATAAGCTCTATTAAGAAGGTAAATAGGATTTTGTTGCCAACTCTTGGTACATAATGGGGTGTTCCCTCTAGTTCATGCCCATGTTCTGTCTACAGATTGGAACCCCTTGATAGTTACATTGAAAATCTACTAACATAAAATTTGATTTGTTGGTGTATACACCTTTGGCCATCTATTGGGGTGATAGTCAAATGGGTCAAGGAAAATTGGTAGATCTAGAATGAATTGGTGATAAATCTTCCTCTATCAAGGGAATTGCTTCATTTTCCTTTCAAATCACAAGGATGTAAAATCATTTTTCAAAGGTCCATGGATGATGCGAAGAGTTGGGTTCTCCATGAAATTTAATACATTAGGTTTCAATCTTTATCACCTCTTCCTTGACCACGTTGTGTGTAAGATTTAATGGTTTTCCCCTTTTTTGGGCATGATTTAATGTTCTCTCAAATATGGAACTCTTTGGGATTCTTCTTATAACATCCAATATAAATATTGGCATATCTTACCTCTCATATGCTTGAATATGTGTGGATATTGAACTATGCAAACCTTTGTCAACTTTTGTGCATCTAATACATTAGGGTTATTTTTGTGAGTAGTGGATTATGAAGATTTACCCTTTAATTGCATAATTTTCTCTTGGGAAATGGATTTTCTCCTTGCCCCTCCCCCCTCCTCATCCTTCAAATTGGAAGGAAGTGAAATCTAAACATGTGAGACATGGAGTAAGAAAGAAGAACCATCAAAGAAATCTTTGGTGGAGAATTTGAATTCATTATAAGCAATGGTAGATCATAGCCTCGATAATGTTATCCCCAAGGATCATCCAATGGATTTGAATCCCATAGAAAAATTTACAGAGGACAAAGCATGGAAATGAATTAATATTAAAGTTCTAGCTTTTGCAAACTGGTTGTTGACAATTTTTGAACCAATGAAACAATAATTTATGAACCAACCTATATATTCAACTATAATAATATATCATATTTTATCAAACTCTCTCCCAAAAGGGACAAAAAATGAGAGAAACAAGAGATTGATATCCTCGATAAAGAACAAACATAGGAAAAGTATTATATAAATTTGGGTCTTGGGCCTTAGATTATATGTAGGCAAACATCGACAATGTCCATGGTTAAACTTGAAGGACTGATGTGGGTTAATTTTTTATTTGTTTATGCACTTGCAATGAGAAAACATTGATATATCTTAATGGAAAATGCACCTTTTTTTTATGACAAAAAAATATGTTTTTGGTTTATACCCTCAACTAAAGGGTTTTATGAGTTGCCACTCACCATATTTTAGAGAATTGATGTGAACACTGCATATGCATCAACTCCCATCCATCAAGACATTGGGTTAATCTGCTATGATGTTTTCCATTTCTCTAGAACAACTTCGATACATGACACTATTCAATTGTTTTTGCTTCAACTCTATTTTATCAAAAAAATTGGCTCCTCGTGTCTTTTAGGTTATGCATAATTAGCTAAAACCCAACTTCAGCTTCTATTTCTTACATCAAAATCACAAAGGGAGAAAGAACAATACAACTTCCAACTTTGTAAATAAATTTACACTTATTACACATCATATCCCATAATTGCATTAGACCCTATAGATGAAAAAGTAGTCATGGTATTTGATTTCTAGTGTAGATACCCACAACATGTTGAAATCATTATTCAACCTAGACTTGTTTTCACTTGAATTATTTAAATCCCCTTAAAACTTTTTTTTAAAGGCTATCACAAAACCTCAACTTTCGTAACATTTTTCTCTTCCCTATTACCAATCTTTTGGGGGCATATTGTATGAGCTAGCCGGATTAAATTTCACAATTATACAATTCCATGAACTAGATTCCAAACAATGCATGAACACAATACTCTTCTTCAAACACATGTTTTAAAAACATTTTCTTAGCTTTATTAATTTCCAGTACTCATGTATTCACCATTTGTAGGTCTCTCATGCATCATTATTGCACTACTAATTTTTTATGCATTTTTATTAATTTTGGATAGTATCAAGTAGTATTTATCTTGTTTTGTTGGCTTTGATCATCCATTTTACTCATCTCTTGTTTAACTTTGAAAAATGAAAATTTCAATCAAAAAATGTATAACCTATCAAAAACATCTTTCATCACAACTTAATCCCCCACTATGTTTGTCTTGAGAAAGTCCAAAAACATGCAACCATAACCACCAACATGTGCTAATTTATTTTCTATCAATGCATAAACATTGGACAACCAAGTGGTGTCTTTCAATGACAATTCTTGTCAGTGTTTATGTGTAGGTCGTCTCTACCAATGTGACTATTATTATTGGGTGTCTTCATCATTGACTTTCATGACAACCTTGGTGGCTTCAATAAGTCAATACATACAAATGTTGGTGTTTTCACAAGTTGTCCTCACTCTCTACCAATGTGACTATTATTTTCCGTACTAGCTAGTTTGCTAACTCACTATTTTTCTAGTATTTTTCATACAAGCTAGTTTGCTAACTCACTAGTTTTTGTACAAGCTAGTTTGCTAATGTTTTCAGTATTGGAAGCTAATTTTTACTAGAATTCTACAAAATTTAAACTTTGATTGCTCAATTTCACTATCACCATTAATCATTGCTTGTATGTCACATTTTCACTAAAAAGTAATGCGGCAGTCATTATTTTATTTTTAATTTTAAAACACTTGCATGTTTTGGTAGCATTTCCTTTGTTGTGCCATTATTTTCTATGTGGGGTGGGCCCTCTACTAGTGTTGTTTGTGTTGGTCTTCGCTTTGGTTGGTCCAGTTTTGTCTATCTTCTTACAACATCGATAACAATGTTGCATAATTAATGACAATGTTATGGAAATAATGACAACATTTCAATTTTGACCTGAAAAAATGGTGTAAACTTTCCTAAAATCATTATACTTTGAAGAAAAGGAATTTCACAACCATTGTTTTCCACAGTAACTATGTTTTTAATATTTTTGACACAATGTTTTTTTTAATTTTCAAAATTGTAAAAAAATACTGCTTTTATAAAACAGTGAAATGAGATGTAAGACGACAAAATTGCATTTTCAAACTTTTTGTGGTTTTAATAAATGAAAAATGTAACTTCAAGAATTTTGAAGTTAATGAAATTAGTATTTTGAAAAAGCGAAAAAACAAAATGCAAGGAAACAAACTTTGAACTATCAAAATTTTGTGACTTTTACATTCTATTTTTTCACAATAATGACAGTTTATATTTATCAAAAACTCTTGTGGCTTTACTTGTATAACATTTAGTACTAGATTTAAAATAAGGGTGTTTAAGTTTAGTAGAAAACTTTCATGACTCCACAAAACCACTTTGCAAACAAAACTGAGTCCCCCTACTCCAAAAATTGCAAGGATATTCTTTGATAAACTGGTCTAATAGAAATACAACTCTACATAACATAAATAGTCCTCTTCTAACTGGGTTTATCTCGAGTGGTTGGGAGGAATGATTGTTATCCTCCCCACCCAGGTTCAATTCCCACAAGTGGCATGTTTAGATCTTAGCGAGTATATTATTATAATGGCTTCGAGCCCTGTTGTTGATCGACCTTGTGACTTGAAGATTCTAGAGTTTACCATAGGTACCATCCTCAAAATGAGGGGAAGCACTCGAGGGTTTTCCTCGGGCTTTGTAACCTGGAAAATAACCACAAATAATCCAAAATAAAATTTAGAGCCTGAATAGAGTACTAGATATTGATTCCATCTGAGTTGTTGAGATGGAATCTTCATAAGAGTCACATGAGTTTTCATACTGGCCAGGAGAAACTAGAAGCGAGCCCTAGGGAAGGAAATAGACAAAGATAAAGATACAAACCAACGAATCCCGGATGACATCGAAAGAAGACTCAAGTTCTAGATATTTCATCTAAAGTATTGGAGCCAGAATCCTACTATAATGTCTTAGGCCCAAGAGTTGCTTTTGAGATTCCCCATTAAACTTGTCCTTCACCCTATTGGATTTGTTGACCTAATAATGGTATTGGTTCTTCCATTTCTCCATCACTAGAATTAAGTATATCATGTTAGTGTGAACCTTTGCAATGTCCTTCATACATTGACGAAGCCACCTCTCCAAACCATGAACCACCTCTACAACATTGCAATGTCGACGAATACAATGCACCATGGAAGGGATCACTACCTAAGGGACACAAGTCATAACACTAGAGATAATCCACTTCCAAAACCCATAGCCTACATAATTTAGGTGAGAAGAGATCAAATGAGAGAACCAAGACCCACATTCATCGATATATTAACACCCATTAAAACTCAAGGTATGAGAAATCATTGATAGTATCTTCATTTATTTTTCTTTAAAACTCATCATGATATGTGTTTATATCCCCTCCTATTGGCATAACGTATATGAACTGATAATTCTTTCATCATAAGAGTGACTCCTACATTTTCCATAATGTTTTCCCCATAGTTGAATGAGTGTTTCACTTGGTAGAATGAGATTTTACAGAATTGTTGGGTTATGGAACTTTCTCTTTGAATGCTCCTTCTAACAGTTGGTGAGGAGGGGTATCTACCTTGCTTCATTGTCCTAATTATGAACAGGGAATCACCAATGATAGTAACTTTGTCATTGTTTTGGTTGCTCAATAGTTGGAGGAGTTGATAGACTATGGGGGCCTTTACTTCATTATTTGTTGCATTCCCTAGTCCCAAAGAAAATGTTAACACATTTTTTCCTTTGAGATCAATAATCATCACCCTACACCTGTCGCCCATGTATAATTTTTACATTATTGACATGTGATTTGCAACTTCAAAAATTTCAAAGTTTTTGGGGAAAATAAGGGAATTCAATTATTCGTATTTTATAATTTTCAATTTTCAAAATTTTATAATTTTTACATATTTAACAAAGAAATTTGACTTTGACTATTGAGAAATTTAAGAATTGAAATATTTAATTTGATGGTAAGTAATTGTCTAAGTAGTAATTCCTTAACGAGTTCCCATTGGACTTGTTGGAAAAATAACACACTATGACCCTAAACTTTACCACCTCTTAATGTTCCTTCACCCACCCTCTCCACCAGTGGATATTTATACACACTAAAATCTTCACCATTATTAATATTTCCCATACAAGGTGATCATAAGATCCCTCAACATGTGTATTGTATCAATGGTGCTCATGAACTCTATGAAGGCGACGAGTAGGGTTTGCGCTAACTGCGAGGTGTTATACTAAATGGACCCTTTGACCCTACCTTTGAGCACTCTTCATGTGCCTCTTTTGCATCCCCTCCCCTCTGTTGTGTTAGCTCCCTCAGCATTGCAAACTCCATTAATGATGGCAATGAGGACTCCCTCTCCTACAACCCAAAAAATGCTCACAACACCAAGATCACCCAAAGGCACATCACCCCCATTTGGAGTAGGTTTTCCTCTACAGGATTGTGGCCCTTGGTATTTAATTCAAAGATAAAATATTAAAAGGCTACCTTGGTAGAATCCCAAATCCTAGGGTTTACATGGAAAATAAATCTTTGACACTGTCTATTTCTATAGAAAAGGACAAAGCAAAGCAATCATCATTTTACAAAGATAATGGACTTATTTGCAAATTTAGTGTTATTTGGCCAAAACTGAAATGAACAAAGTTCATTTCTTGGTTATTACATGAACAACTTGGTTCATAAGTCGAATATCCAAAATAAATAGGATAACATAAAGGAATCCATAGAGATTAAAATATTATATTGAATATAAAAATATGAGAGATGATTTACAATTCCATGTTTTATAGCATTGATTAGTCACATTGGTTGATAGGTCATGTTTATATAAGATTTGCCAATTTATTTATTTTCATTATTTATTATTATTATTTATTGTTGATATTTATTTATATATTATGTTTACTACATTGCCTATCCCTTCAAGATGATTTGTCCTCACATATTTTATGGAAAAGGTTATGTCTTTTTTCTGGCTTGTAATGAATTCTCATGATTCTCTTTTCTTGAAGTTGTGATGGTTGATGATACAAGACAATATGAGTTATGAAGTGTTGAGTAGAATTGTCTTATTGTGAAAGGGTTGTCTTATTGTGAAAGGGTCAAACCACCCAAATTTAGTTTTCTACAGAAATGTGTGGCAATGACTTATGTGATTTGGGAAATTATAAGATTCCACACTTGAATTTCTCTTCAATATAATAGGATCTTCCCTTAGCTCTTCATAGTAATTTAATCTTTGGATAGTTAGTTGAATAATATGACGACTTTTATAATTATGATGACGATAAGGCATCCTTGTACCATGTATCTTGTTTTTCAAACCTTCATCTTTTGATACTTCTGATTATTTATTGGTTGATAATATTTTGATTGGATCTATGTCACTTCCTTTTTCCAAGGTTTAGGTTTTTACATCCAATGGCTTCTTTATTTCAATGGGATTGGTCATTGTTTCTTTATCGATCATTGATTCTTTGTTGGTAAGTTTCTCCAACATTTCTTGTTGCAAATTCTTTTCACTTTTTAACGTCTTAATATGTGTGATCAAGTTTTGACTATGATTCTTAAGGCAATACATTTTTTTGTCTTTATATGTGATAACCTTTTCAAATTCGTGTTGCATCGTTTGTACTTGTTGATGCTAGTGGTAGCATCGAACATGTATTTCCACACTGGTCTATGTGTCTAGATGTGTGGAAATCATCTAAATCCCTCTACCTTGGTGACTTTACTTTAATTAAATGAATTATTAAAATAAAGTGCTTTTAGTAATTAATTATGTAATTACTTAATTGAGTTATTTAAGGAAAATGCTACAATTAATTAGCATGTTTCTAGATCTCAAGTGATTGTGAAAAGTAATCTCAACTGTCAATCTCTTTGGAGATTAAAAATAGATTATAACTCGTGATTATAAAAGAAAGGCTAGGGTGAAGGAGGAAGACACTTGACACTCGAGATTCTTGAGAGTAGAGAAGGACCTTTTCTTTCAAGGGGATTGGATCAAGAAGGAATTTGATTCAAGGAGATCTTGGATAGGTGGAGAAGTACTTCCATCTAGATATTAGGTCAAGGAGAAGATAGAACAAAGGAAACACAGGTGGGTTTCAGTTAGAGGAAGTCACAAGAAAGTGTCGCGTCGTACAAAGTTTTCCATACAGTCATTTTGCACATGTAAGTGGGTTTTAGTGGAGACAGTCGCGTACATACGTAGGTTTATTGAAGGAAAGTCGCGTACACCTCAAAAGTGTGCAGTTTCAGGCTGTACAACAAACTAGACTTTGCCAAGTTTGTATGTAGTTGTATTTCTCTCAGTGGGCCATTATCCCTATTACGAGAGCCTTGATTTTAGCATAATAAAATAATTCTTAGCACTCATTTTCCCTCTAGGGTTTTTTCAGAGGCATCTACCGAAAAATATTGGTGTTTGTGTGTGCATGATTTGGTTTCCTTGTTTATTCTTCCGCTGCATGTTTAGTTGATTTCTCAGTTGTGCTTTAATTCAATAAGGGATTTACTTGGAATTAACTACCAGGTGTTGGGTAAGAGAAATTTTGACATGGTATTAGAGAACATGCTCTGAGGGGAAGCCAAATATCAGATCCATAGGAGATCCATAACCAATAGGCAGAAATTGAAATACATATTTCAGGTAAACAATTATACTGAGGCAGGACTAAGTTCTTTTGTAGGTTTACTAAGGTGTATGTGGGCCATAGAAAAAAAAATTATGTACATATGCGAGAGGCTTTGAGCACAACCATGTATATGCAGGTTATAGTGGTAAGAGTTTCATACATACACGGGTTGCAGTGAGCACAGTCGCATACATACGCGGGGGTCCAGTTGTGACAAGCACGTACAAGTCAGTACATGGACAATTTTTCAGCAGGGAGTTATTTTCCAAGGCATGTTATCAAGTCTTAGGGATGAAAACAACACCATTGAGAGTTGAAGATAGATTGGATGGAGCATCTAACTTCCTATCTTATAAAACAAGAGTAATTTTGGTGTTTAAGGAGTATGACCTTTGGGAGTTAGTGGATAAAATAGTTACTCCATCGAGAAATCTGACATCTTTGGAAGTTCACAAAAAGAAGGACATCAAAGCAGAGAAGGTTCTCCTAGTTTCCATGAAGGATCATCTAATCCCTCACCTAACCGAGAAGTAGGTGGCCAAAGATATGTTTGATGCCTTGGTAAGTTTATTCCAGAGCAAGAACATGAATATGAATATGGTCTTAAGGAATAAACTTAGATTGATGCAGATGTCTAGATCGAATAATGTTACCAGCTATCTCATGAATATCACACAAGTGCATGATAAAATTGCAACCATAGGGGAGAAAATGGAGGACATAGAGCTCATGAATGTGGTATTGAATGGTGTTTCCAAGTCTTGGGAACCATTTTTCAAAGGAGTTTGCGCTCAGGAAAATATCCCAAATTGGCATATACTTTGGGATGATTGCATCCAAGAAGAGACTCGGGAGGAATCTAAGAGAAACAAGTGAGGAGGTAATGATGAGAACTTGGCTCTTGTCAATAAGACAAAGAAGGGTGAAGGAAAGAGTTCTAGCAAGAAGGGTAATAGTGATGGAGGATCGCCATAGCTAGGGAAGAAGAAGGAATTGAGTAAAATCAAGTGTTTCTCATGTCATAAGAATGGACATTGTGCATCTCAATGTCCGGAGAAGAAGAAGAAGTGTAGCATAAAGACGCAGAAAACATCATCAACAAAGACATAGATTAATGAGTTTGTAGTGAAGTTTGAGAAGGATTACTCACTGGTTTCTTCCCTTTCTACCATCACAACTATGAGGAGTGCTTGGTTCTTGGACAATGGTGCATCTCGTCATATGACAAAAGCACATGCACTATTTCCCAGTCTGAAGGAGAGTGACTCAAATGCCCATGTACAACTTGGTGACGATTCCAAGCATGCAGTTAATGGAGAGGGAACAATTATGTTCCCACTCGAGTCAGGGGGTTCATTAGATTCCAAGGATGTGCTTTACGTACCAAGTTTGAAGAATAATTTTCTTTCAGTCTCAGTGATGGAGGACCGAGGTTTTGTCATCACTTTTCATAGAGGGTAGGTACTCATACGTCCAGAGAAAGCTAGCCTATACAACACAGTGGTCATTGGGGTTAGAGATTTGGTACATGAAAATGAAAATCTATGTGAGTTGTGACACAGGAGGTTGGGACACCTACACTATAGGGAATTGACAATTATGAGGGGGATTGTTACAGGTCTTCCATAGTTCAATATTGAGCAACAAGGAGTGTGCAAAGGGTGTGAACTTGGAAAGAACATCAATGATGATTTTCCTAGCAATGAGAGTAGGTCCAATGGGATCTTGGATCTTATCCATTCATATGTGAGTGGGACGATTTCAGTAGCATCATTATAGGGATCGTCATACTATGTGACATTTATTGATGATTTTCCCAAGAAAACATGGATCTTCTTTATGAAGACCAAGAATGAGGTCTTCATTCAGTTTCAGGAGTTTAGAGCTCAGGTAGAGAACCAGACAAGTAAGAAGATCATGGTATTGAGGTCAGATAATGGGGGAGAGTATACCTCCAATGAATTTAATGATTTTTGCAAGGAGGTATGGATCAAGAGGGAGATGATATTCTCATACAACGCTCAACATAATGAGATTGTGAAGAGAAATAATTTCTTCATCATCGGTTCAACCGGGGCTATGATACATGGTTAGGAGTTTCCTATGTTTTTGTGGGAAGAATCATGTAACATGTCGATGTATGTGCAGAACAAGAGTCCTCATAGGATATTGGGGGACAAGACTCTAGAGGAGGAATTCTCAGGACTAAAGCCATAGATTGGTCATTTGAGGATCTTTGGTTGTCCAATTTACATCCATGTTCCTGTAGAGAAGAGGATGAAATTGGAGCCTTCAGGACATAAGGGTATATTTGTGGGGTGCAATGATACCTCAAAGGCTTACATGATCTTCATTCCAATGCAGAGGAAGAAAATTGTGAGCAGATATGTTAAGTTCGAGGAGAACCTGAAATCTACGAGATCCTCATAGTCATCAACAGTGACAGAGAATGAGGAGCAGCAGGCTCTGAAGGATGAGCAACAGTCAACAATTCAGACTTCAGGTGAGGAGGAGGAGTTATCCTATTTCAATCCTATCAGGAGACCCAAATGGCTATTATAAACATTGAAGGATTACGGTGAGGCTCCTATAAGTGCAGTTAGAGAGCACAGGTGTATGAAGAAGTTTCCAAACTATCTGGCGCTTATGAGTAGCATCATTGTTGTTGAGACTTCCATTTTTTAGGAAGCAGTAGATCAATAGGTATGGTGGGATGTAATGGTAGAGGAGTACGCCTCTATTATGAGGAATGGTATTTTGGGCATAGTTCTAAGACTGGAGAGGAAGTCGGTTGTGAGTTCCAGGTGGATCTACAAGATCAAGCATGTTGTATATGGTAGTATCGAGAAGTTCAAAGCGAGTTTTGTGGCGAGAGGTTTCTCCTCCAAAGAGGGAGTGGACTATGAGGAGAAATTTTCTCCAATCATCATATATGATTCTATTCTAGTTGTTATTTCTATTGCTTCAGTTATGAGGTGGAGGACACATCAAATGGATATGAAAACAACTTTCCTCAATGAGATCATTGAGGAGGAAATATACATAAATAAACCTCAGGGATTTTAGGTACATGGGAGGGAAAATCATGTGTGTAGGCTTAAGAAATCCTTGTACGAACTCAAAAAGGAACATAGGGCATGGTATTACAAGACTGAAGGATACTTGCAAAGTATGGGCTTTACAAAGAGTGAGATGGATCCTAACTTGTACTTCATACTTGTTGGGTCAGATCCACTGATCTTGGTTTTGTACGTTGATGATTTATTTCTCACAGGTGTAGAGGATCTTATTACAGGGTGCAAAGCAGATTTAGCGAGTGAGTTTGAGATGAAGGGCATTGGCTTGATGTAGTATTTCTTGGAGTTATAGGTATTTAATGTATCGAGAGAGATCTTCCTTGGACAAGGGAAGTATGCAGTATAGATCTTGAGGAGATTTGGGATGGAGGATTGTAAAATGATGGTAGCATCTATGATTACCAATCTGAAGAAGCTGGTGACTTCAGAGTTGGTGGATCCTAGGATATACATGAAGCTAATAGGGTCCTTGATTTATTTGGTCAACACCAGGACATATATTTATTTTGTTGTGAACACCTTGATTTAGTTCATGGTGGAGTTGAGCCAGGTGCATTGGGTAGAAAAAAAACACGTGTTCATGTACTTGAGAGGTACAATGGAGTATGTATTGAGATATCTTGGAGGAGATGGAGTGGAATTGCAGGGATATGCAGACTCAGATTGGGCAAGCAATGCAGTAGACAAAAAAAAGCGCCTTGGGGTGTTGCTTAAGTTTGGGATTGGCAGTGATTACTTGGTTCAGCAGGAAGCAGAATTTTGTAGAACTTAGTTAAGCAGAGGCAGAGTATATGGAAACGAGTATGGATAGCTATGAATCCACTTTGATTCGCAGGTTTCTTACAAGTTTACTTGATCATGAGTTGGAGCCTATGGTGATATACTATGATAATCAAAGTTGTATCAAACTCTTGGAGAATCCGTTATTCCATGATAGGTCCAAGAATATAGAGATTAGATACCACTTCATTCGAGATAGGATCCATAAGAGAGTAGTGAAGTTCCAATATATTTCCACAGATGAGCAGGTTACATATATTCTGACCAAATCCTTGAAGAAAGGGAAGTTTTTATTCTTCAGAGGCAGACTTGGAGTGGTTCAAAATACCTTCCTTTCTAAGAGGGAGTGTTGATGTTAGTGGTAGCATCAAACATGTATTTTCACACATGTCTATTTGTCTAGATGTGTGGAAATCCTCCAAAGCCTTCTACCTTGGTGAGTTTAATTTAATTAAATGAATGATTAAAGTAAAGTGTTTTTATTAATTAATTGTGTAATTAGATCATTGAAGTATTTAAGGAAAGTGTTAAATGTAATTAGCATGTTTCTAAATCTCAAGTGAGTGAGAATTAATCTCAACCGTCAATCACTTTGGAGATTAGAAATAGATTATAACTCACTATTATAAAAGAAAAGCTAGGGTGAAGGGGGAAGACACTTGACACTTGAGATTCTTGAGAGTAAATAATGACCTTTTCTTTAGAGAGGATTCCTCAAGAAGGAATTTGATTCAAGGAGATCTTGGATAGTTGGAGAAGGACTTCCATTTACAGATCAGGTCAAGGAGAAGAGAGAACAGAGGCAACACATGTGGGTTTCAGTCAGAGGAAGCCACATGAAAGTGTCACATCGTACAAAGCTTGTTGTATAGTCCTTCCATACATGTACACATGTTTAAGTGGATATAGTTGTGTACATACATGGGTTTTTGAAGGAAAGTCATGTACACCTAAAAAATCATGCAGTTTTGGGTTGCATAATAGACCAGAATTTGCTAGGTTTGTCTACATTTGTATTTCTCTGAGTGGGCCATTATCCCTGTTACGGGATCCATGATTTTAGAATAATAAAATCATTCGCAACACTGGTTTTGTCTTAGGGGTTTTTCCAAGGGTATCTACCCAAAAATATTGGTGTTCATGTGTTCATGTGTACATGATTTGGTTTCCTTGTTTATTCTTTCGTTGCATGTTTAGTTGATTACTCAGTTGTGCTTTAATTCAATAAGTGATTTATTTGGAATTAACCACCAGGTGTTGGGTAGGAGAAAGTTTGACATTACTTATGACTATCTTAAAGGATCATCTTTGAGATATCTTTAATGTATTTTTATGAGGGATCCTATGAGCATGAATTCATTGTAACGTCGTGCAATGTTATCTTCTTCTTCTTCTTCTTCTTCTTCTTCTTCTTCTTCTTCTTTTAAGAGAACGTCAAGAAAAATTCTACATGTTTAAGATGAAGGTACACAATGTTTCCAACCAAATTGAATAGAGAATTATGTCAAACTCCTTTTTATACATAGTTGTCACATTGAATTGTGTTATGTATTTACAATCATCAATTGTTACTTGTATCTCCTTAATTTCATATTGTCCATTGCAAATAATGTTTCTCTTTTCGATTATACTTGACTCTAGAATTAATTGTTGATTTTCTAAATTA
This sequence comes from Picea engelmannii, assembly GCA_009831015.1. Classification (NCBI taxonomy): domain Eukaryota; kingdom Viridiplantae; phylum Streptophyta; class Pinopsida; order Pinales; family Pinaceae; genus Picea; species Picea engelmannii. The sequence continues at coordinate 91,322 of ML803494.1, forward strand.
ACATTAATGTAATTTTCCTTATTGTTCAGACCAATAATGATCTTAATCTCAATATTCATTCATCATATTTTTGCTAATACAATCTCATTTGGCACTTCACTAGTTCTCTTTGTTATCTTTCATTTGAGCACGTGACCCTCCCTAACCCTAGTCCTCGACACCATTGTTGATCTCCCCAAACTTCTTTGTCCCTCTTGGACGCGGATCTGAGGGAAGAGGGTGCCTCCTCTAACCCCTTATATGGATTCATGTGACTTCTAGGACCTAGTCACCTCCCTTCACAAGACCTCCAAAGCTCCTTGTGCGCCCTCTTATTTTGTCAAGCATGCAACAAACATTACTGAAGTGAAGTTCTCTTCTTCAACATCTTGACACAAATATTTCTCCTTGAATGGGAATGAACTCATTGGTCAGTTTAGGAACCCCTGTCCTTTTGAAAAAACAATGGATTAGTGTGTCTCAAAGAATTGGAATCCTTTAATTGAAGGCAAGTTGTTTCACTATTTTTGTGTGAGGTTATTTTACTTTTCTCTTCAAAAAAAAAGGGAGGACAAAGATTTGATGTGCATAAATGGTACTGCATGGGCTTATGATACATAAATGAGGGACTTGTATCCCACTCGCTTCACCAACTATTGGCCCTTGGTTACGCAAGGAAGCAAAGACTAAGGAAGAAAGGAGAAGCATGAACTAAGCAGAAGGCACATAAACCAAGGAAGGGTCGAAGTGGGAAAATAAGCAAAAAAGAAGGAGAATTGAAAGGAAAATCTAGTCGTTGGAAGAGAATATCGAGGAAGATAAAGCAGTAAGAAAAGTGGATCGTGGACAACTCAGCAAGCGGAAAAAGATATCAACGAGTGCTTTGGAGCACAGCGCAAAAAATGAGGAAGGACAGGCTGGCGAAGCCCTGAAAACGCGGGTCAAGTGGACCTAGAGTTTAAACACCTAGGGTTTTGGATCTAGGGTTTTAACACCTATACTTTTGCCATGTAATGTATAAATAAAGGTCTAGAAGACTTGGGAGGGTTCGTTCTAAGTTGGTTCGTTGATACTTTGGTTTTTGTTGTTCATTGTTGATTATTGTTGTTGGGAACAGTATTGAGACTGTATTGTAAGATCTTCAACTGGGTGTGAAGATCAACCCTGTAGCTCGGTGCACAAAGAGGGAAGAGGAAGAGAGAAGGAGAGAGAGATATGCAAGCTAAGTGTGCAAATAGAACTATATGTTTTCATCTAATATAAAAAGAAACACAATTGTGTGGGCGTAGCCCTAGGGAGAGGGTGAACCACGTATATATTGTTTTTCTGTGTGATTGATCATGTTGTGTTATTAGCCATCTGATATATTGTTATTGCATTATTGTGTTAGATCATAGATATAACCTACGAAGTAAGACTAGGACGGGTAGGGAATATCTAGATTATTTTGCGTTGTTGTCCTGGATCCACTTTGCATTTCCTCTGGTTGTAGACACATGTGTCCTGCAACCCCCTATTGCTACTTCAGGTGAGACTGCATCTGCTTCGCAGGTGTTGCCAAAAGGGCCAGTAGTTAGGGTTTGTTGGTGCATTGAACCCTGGGTCTGCCCCTGTGCCAACAAATGGTTATGTTGCCGGGACCAGGATCTGCTTGAGGAAATGTCAAGGTGGTTCCCATCAAAGACATAAATTCAGAAGTGGATAGAGGAACAAGAAAAGGACTTCGCTGAAGCCCAGAACAAGAACCCTAGCATTAGTACAGAAGACTGGTTGGGAAGGTACATCTTTACCGACATACACGAGATTTTCTTTGGAGGAATTCATAAGGAATTATACGAGTGGTTAGCCAGACTAGCATATACCCAGTTTGATATCAGATCTAGACCACCTATGGTTTGGACAACGATGTTGATCAAGAAGGTCAAGAGAGTTGATAACGTTGTGTCTAAAGCAGTGGATCTCTAGTTTGATAACACTATTGGAGGGTACATTACTGAGTTTTCTATTGACAGAGTCAAATCATATAGCCAAGCAAAGAGGTACTTCTTTAAGGGATCTAGGGAAAAGTTTCTACACTTCTTGAAGCTGAGGATTAAGATGTTATTGCATGAGAAGAATATCCTGAAGATACAGTAAAGCTAATGTTCAAAAGTTCAGACAACGACAGTGACACGGAGGTTGGACACACGCGCAGTGGGAGACAATTCAGGGAGGTTCCTCTTGCAAACCTATTTAAGCAAAACTACATAGATGAAGGATTCTACAGTGGAGAAGAAGCAGATCTAACAGACGAAGAGCATTCAAAATATGTAAGAACAGAGGAAGTACATACCAAAGATATTCGCCAAGGAGAACCAGAAACTTCAAGAACCATGCCTATTGTCGAAGTAAGTACTATTACTCCTATTTATTTGGCAGCATTTAGTAACCAGAGTAACCAGAGTAGTCAGAGTATTCAAAGCATTGTTACCAGTAGTTTAGTACATACTCAGTCAAGAAACCAAAGAAGATCTATGGCAGATGAAATGAAGTTACCCATCTTCAGAGGAGATGGATCTGAAGATCCTGACCAACACTAGTTCTTATGTGAATTTGTATGGAGCATCAAGCAAGTCACTGACGAAGTTGTTAAGAGAACTCAGTTTAGTACTACCTTAAGGGATCGTGCTCTGAACTGGTATATGAAGTTTGCTTCAAGACCTAGACAACCTAAACAATTGAATGACATTAAGACTGTGTTGAGTGCAGAATTCAAGAAACCTAAGATGGAGTCACGGTGCATTACAGAGTTGAAAGAAATCAAGCAGAAGGTAACTGAACCTGTTTGGGAGTTTGATCAAAGATTTAAGACTCTGACAGGTCGTTTAAGTTTTCAGATTCTAGACGAACAAAATAAATAATGGTTCATTGCTTCTCTTTTGCCACATATCATAGTTCCTCTAATGCAATAGAAAGCCACTTTGCAGGATGAAGCATTGGAGATCACTATGAAACTAGAAGCAACCCATGTAGGAAAATCCATCCCCGGTATGAGTCAAATCTTGATTTAGTTAACCAGTTTATCTTTATAGGTCGAGGATATGAAGAAAGATAAAGGAAAAGATAAAAGAGAAGATATTTGGTGCATCAAATGTAAATTAGAGGGCCATGATAAGGAGCATTGTCCCTTATTTCATGAATACTTGGCCTCTGGAGCACCTAGTCCTTTGAAGCAGGCTATTGTACCCTAGTGAAAGGTATGTAGAACTAGACATCGTCCTGGTGAATGTTATTATATGTAAAAATATGTCTAGACACCTACCAATCTTTACTACACATTATGTAAGTCTGTGTGACATGATGAGAAGGATTGTAGGGCTTATGACCTCATGCATGAAAGATCAAGGGACACATATAGAATTCAAGGAGAAGTACAACAAGAAGGAAAAAATGCACAGTTCAGCTCCCCGGGTAGAGGAAACTTCAACCCTCGCGATGGATTCAGAGGAAGAGGACGAGGAGGAGGTATGGTTCAAGGCAGAGGATGGAACATCTGATATAACTGTGCACAACCAGGACATTTGACAAGGGATTGTCAGAACCCTTGTACCACTTGCAACTATTGTAATTCATTTGATCATGTCATTGAAGATTGTCCAGTATTGTTAGCCAAACTCCAGGAGAGACAAGGAGGGAACCAGCAAGTCCAATTGATATCAGCAGAACCTCACGGTGAAGACCCTAGAGTCGTTGTTATTACTAGAGGAGGCGTTGTTATAGGAGAAGACATATTAATTCCAAGAAAGACTGTAGATGGATCAGGGATCATAAGAGCCGCAAAGAAGGCACAATTGTTTGATCCAAGGAGAGAGAGGCATACTTTTGAAGTGGCAAGGAAATAATTTGTAGAAGGACAAGCTTCCTCATTTAAGGCGCAACCAAAAGTAAAGGAATGTGAAATGCCACCATCATTTGATCAGTCTACTAGACAAGGAAAAGAGGTAAGAAAGCTCATGGACTTCTTATATACCTATATCAATTTGATTAAAGAAGAAAAGGTTGTACAAGAATTACAACACCCGGTGAGACAGTATGAAATTGGGAGAATATACCCTATGCTGAGTAGAGTTGTGAATCAAGTATCAAGGAAAAGGAGAACAAACAAGGAATTACACCTTAGTGCTCAAATTGGAGATTATGATGTGGACTATGTGGTCCTCGACTTGGGATCATAAGTAAATGTTATGATGAAGTAGACTTGGGCACTGATGGGAAAACCTAGACTGATTTACTCTCCTATCAGGCTCATGATGGCTAATCAACATGCGGTGATCCCTTTTGGAAGACTGGAGCATGTTCCTGTAGACATTGATGGGATAAGGACATTTGTAGATTTCGAAGTGATTGAAATTGTTGATGATAGCTGTCCCTATCCCGCGTTGTTAGGAATTGATTGGGATTTCAACAATTTGACTGTTGTTGACCTAAAGAAGAGAAGAATGACATTTGAAGGTAATGACCTTAAAGTCATCGCACCTCTGGACCCGGATGAAGGTCGCAGATACACAGAACCTATCAAGGAAGAAGACCACGTGTACGAGATAGAGAACATCTACAAGCTAACAACAAGATATCAGGATTACATTAATCCTACAACAGACATAAATCTCAGTTGGCAAAGTGAAAGTGCATGTTCATCAGATTCAGAAGAGGCATTATAAAATTGGTAGAACATGATGTATGAAGTACCCACATGGCGATGTGCCAGGATGACCAAAGCAGTTTGTTGGATCGGCACAGAAGTAAGCAATCTTCCAACATTTGATGGCTTGAATCACCTAGAGACATTTCTAGCTGAATTTGAGAAAATTGTACCAGTACAACAAAGGATGTTGGCACTGGATGAAGCCTTGAAATCCACACCAGCTAGATGGTGGGGAGCACACAAGAAGAACATCGTAGAATGGGTACAACGTCGCATCTTATTGACAGTGCACTTTTCAGACCAAGTTGAAGGATGCGAAGTTTGTTACACAAGCCAGAGTTGTCCTGAGGACCACATGCGGAGTTGTGAGGAGGCCTGGGGCAACATTCCTAAAGAATATTGGGTGCATAAGTTCATTCACACCTTGGATACTACGCCTATCAACTGGTATCTTCATGCAAAACCGCGCCTCATCACTACAAACCAGTATGGAATGACTCAGAACTTTATAGTTACCTTCTTATTTGAAAGTCAGTGCCCCACAGTAGATCAGGCTTTACAAATTGTAAGACAAAAGGTCTTTGAAGAGGCACCTAACATCCCTTTTACCCAAGAAGGAGATGAACGGAATACACCTCTTCAACAGTTACAGGATTGCTACAATATTAATGATGATGAGGATGATGACCCCAGAGATGTAAACATTGCATAAACTGAAGGTCACAGAGACATAAAAGGACCAGGGATTGAACTACCTTTTGTTGGAAAACCCATTAAAATTAAGAAGGTTAATATTGGAACAGAGCAAACACCTAAATTAGAAAATGTTGGAGACTATTTGGATGATGCTACAATTAGCAAGATCACAGAGCTATTACATGAATATCAAGACTCGTTTCCAACCAAGTTCACTTATATGAAAGGCATTAAAGGACCCATGGGAGAAATGAAGATCCCTCTGAGACCAGATGCAAGACCTATTAAACAGAGACCTCACAGACTGAATCCCAAATACAAGCAGAAAGTTAGGATTGAATTGGATAGAATGTTGGAAGCAGGAATCATAGAACCTGTTGAAGAATCTGAATGGATTAGCCCTATGGTGGTCTAGGATAAGAAGTCAGGAGAAATTAGAATTTGTGTAAATTTAAGGAAACTGAATGATGCATGCCTACATGACCCCTTTCCTACACCCTTTACTAATGAAGTTCTAGATAATGTAGGAGGACATGAGGTCTACTCATTCACAGATGGCTTTTCAGGTTATCATCATATCAGAATTGCTAAGGAAGATCGACATAAGACCACATTTGCAACCGAATGGGGTTCATTCTAGTACACTGTGATGCCCTTTGGGTTGAAGAATGCACCAACCATCTTTTCTAGGGTGGTGGTCGAAGCATTTAAGGACTTCTTACACAAGTTCCTAGAAGATTATTTTGATGATTGGACTGTCTTTAGCTTACCAAAAGACCATACTGAATGTTTAAGATTGATGTTAGATAAGCGCAGGCAATGTCAGATTGCCATGAATTTTTAAAAATGCATTTTGTTTTCACCCTTTGGAGTGTTGCTCGGGCACATTGTGTGTAAGCAAGGGTTGTTGGTGGATCCTTCCAAGATTGCCATCATTGTTGATCTACCTCCTCCCACTTCGGTTAGACAGTTGTGCACTGCATTAGAGCACACTGGATACTACAGGAAGTTCATTAAGGGTTATGCACAGATAACAACACCTATGGAGAAGTTATTAAAGAAAGACAGTAAGTTCCAATGGACAGAAGAATGCCAACAGAGTTTCGACACACTAAAGCAGAAAATGGTCACTGCGCCAATCTTGGTTTTTCCAGATTGGAGTAAGGAGTTCAATGTTCATGTCGATGCCTTGACCATTGCATTAGGAGCAATTTTATCACAGTCGGGTGCAGGAGACATTGACCACCCCATAGTCTTTGCTATCAGGAATCTCTCTACAGCTGAAAGGAACTACACTATGACTAAAGGAGAAGGATTGGCTATGGTTTATGCGCTGCAGAAATTCAGACACTATTTGTTGGGAGGACATTTTGAGATGTTCACTGATCATTCTGCATTACAATACTTAGTCAACGAGCCAATGATGGGGGGGAGAATATGCAGATGGCTACTTTTATTCCAGGAGTATGATTTTGAAATTGTGGTCAAGCTAGGAAGAATGAATAAAGGACCTGACCACTTATCTAGGTTGCAACATGGAGAGGAACCTACCAATTTGGAGGACACACTACCAGATGCACAGTTGTTGTCCATCAGAAAAGTAGATAATCACTTCACCGAGATAGTTCAGTTTATGTCCACAGGAATGGCACCTCGCGAGTACACAATCATTCAAAAGAAAAAGCTAGTAGTCTGTGCATCCGACTTTCAACTTATAGTGGGACAATTGTATAATATGGGACCAAACGAGATCTTTAGGAGATGTGTTATGGAGGCAGAAAGACCATTGATTATTGCAGAACCACATGAAGGCATCGCAGGAAGACATTACACAGGGAAAGCAAAAAAGCAGAAGGTTATCTGAGCCGGCCTCTAGTGGCCTACTTTACATAAGGATGCTAAGGAATACTACAGAGCCTGCGACATATGTCAAAGAGTAGGGAAGATTTCTAGAAGGGATGAGATGCCTTTAACACCACAATTAACATTACAAGTATTCGAAAAATGGACCATTGACTTGGTGGGACCTATTAACCCACCAAGAAAGCGCACAGGAGCTCGATACATTAGCACTACGACAAAGTATTTAACCAGATGGGCAGAAGCAAGAGAAGTTAAGGACTGTAGTGCAGCTACAGTTGCGCACTTCATCTTTGAGGATATTATAACCAAGTTTGGATGCCCGAAGATCCTCATGAGTGATCAAGGCACACATTTCATCAACAAAACTATTGAAGCCTTGACTCAGGAATTTGAATTTCACCATCAGAAGAGCACTCCATACCACCCACAAGAAAATGGTACAGTTGAAGCTTTCAATAAGATCTTGGAGACAACGCTGGCTAAGATTTGTAGGGTTAACAGAGATGACTGGGATTTAAGAATTCCAACAGTATTATGAGCCTACAGAACTACCTGCAAGAAGTTAACAATGCAGACCCCATTTAAGTTGGTCTATGGCTTAGAAGCAGTGGTACCTATGGAATACTTGGTTCCTAGTTTAAGAATTGTAGCATTTACAGGTATGGATGACATCGGTGTTGTTCAAGATAGACTTGCATAGTTGCTCAAACTAGAAGAAGACAGGTTTATTGCAGGATTTCATCAGCAGGTACAGAAAGAAAGAGAAAAGGCCTACCATGACAGACATTTCAAGAAGAAAGCATTCAAGCAAGGAGATTTAGTATTTTTATATGACAACAAGTCCATGAAGCATCCAAGGAAGTTCATGACACATTGGCTAGGGCCATTTGAGGTTTCCCATGTTACAAAAGGAGGAGTTGCGCAGTTGAAGACCCTTAATGGAGAATGGAAAGAAGGTTTGGTAAATGGGAGCCGGTTGAAATTGTGTTATGACAACCAGCTGCCTCACAACTCTCAGTAAAAGAAAAGAAATAAGGGTATATGTACCAGGTGCAGTTGAAACTGGGTACCAGACACAAAAAAGACAGTATGCACAAGATAGGGAGGGACAATGCAGAAAGCACAGACTGCTTCGCGCAGTATGTCGTCGAAGTGAAACAGAAGGCTCAATTTTGCAGTGACTCGAGACGAGTCACATGTGAGTGTTGGGGGGCTATTGGCCCTTGGTTACGCAAGGAAGTGAATACTAAGGAAGAAAGGCAAAGCACAAACTGCGCGAAAGGCACATAAACCAAGGAAGGGTCGAAGTGGGAAAAGAAGGAGAAAGGAAAGGAAAATCTAGCTGTTGGAAGAAAAGATCGAGGAAGATAAAGCAGTAAGAAAAGTGGATCGTGGACAACTCAGCAAGTGGAAAAATATATCAACGAGTGCTTTGGAGCACCGCATGGAAAAGGAGGAAGGACAGGCTGGCGAAGCCCTAAAAACGTCGGTCAAGTGGACCTAGGGTTTAAGCACCTAGAGTTATGGATCTAGGGTTTTAACACCTAGACTTTTGCCATCTAATGTAGAAATAAATCTCTAGAAGACTTGGGAGGGTTCGTTCTAAGTTGGTTCGTTGATACTATGGTTGTTGTTGTTCATTGTTGATTATTGTTGTTGGGAACAGTATTGAGACTGTATTGTAAGATCTTCAGTTGGGTGTGAAGATCAACCCTATAGCTGGGTGCGCAAGGAGGGAAGAGGAAGAGGGAAGGAGAGAGAGACCTGCAAGCTAAGTGCGCAGATAGAACTGTATGTTTTCATCTAATATATCAAGAAACACAATTTTGTGGATGTAGCCCTAGGGAGAGGGTGAACCACGTATATCTTGTTGTTATATGTGATTGATGTTGTGTTATTATCCATCTGATATATTGTTATTGCATTATTGTGTTAGATCAGAGATATAACCTGTGAAGTAAGCCTAGGATGGGTAGGGAATATCTAGATTACTGTGCATTGTTGTCCTGGATCCACTTTGCATTTCCTCTGGTTGTAGACGCATGTGTCCTGCAACCCCCTATTGCTACTTCGGGTGAGACTGCATCTTCTTCCTAGGTGTTGCTGAAAGGGCCAGTAGTTAGGGTTTGTTGGTGCGTTGTCAGAGTTGAACCCTGGGTCTGCCCATGTGCCAACACCGACACAAATCCCTTGTGGAATTTTACTTCATGTCTCTCTCTCAGACTGGTACAAAGAGCTTTGTCTTGTGAAGGATACTAGGCCTCTTCTCCTCTACCCGGGTATTTGTTCTTCTCTCCTATATAGAGAGCTTTGTCTCAATATTCTTAGGATGTCTATACACATTGCAATGTGTTAATCAATGGCCCACTATTGTCTAGTGTAATGTGCACCCAATAGTTAGTTGAAAATCCAATCACAATCAAACCAATAAAAAAACAAGAACAAACTCTACAATACTCTGTCACTGAGAACTCTATCTCTTGGTTCTTCTTATCATTGTAAGGATTATGCTCTGATACGCTAACCAAGACTTTTTGCTTCTTCTTCTATGCTCAGTCCAGTTCAAAGTGCAACTTCTCTCTTTGCTCCTCCTTCTGAGGTAAGGAAGGATGATTCAACTTGTTGGGCCTGTGATGCCAAAGCAATTGCACCATAGGGATGTTGTCTCTAAGGTCTCTTGACTGCAAGCAAGGTAATGGGAGAATGGATATATTATGGTTCTCAATTGCGTGAGTGCAATAGCTAACACCAATCACTCCAAGAACAAGAACACTAAACATATTTTGAAGTTGTCTCAACCTACCCAGTGCTCACAAAACCAACAATGTGTCTAAATTCTAAATTTTTTATTTCTTCTTATGTCAATGAGAATAATCCATCCTATGAGCAACAATAATCATAAACATCACCTGTCTTGGACACTAGTTCATATCCTTTACTAAATCAACACTATACCATAGGGGCTTAAAGAATCAAATCAAGTAAAGTAGTGAATGAATCAAATGTTTCTTAATTGCACAATGTGATAGTTTGCAAAAGTTATTTCCCTATATACTTGTCCGTGCCTAATCAACCTCACTAACAAGTACATTAATCCAAGTATATCAGATCTAAACCTTTCAAACATAATCAACCTCACTAACAAGTGCATTAATCCAAGTATATCAGATCTGAACCTTTCAAACATAATCAACCTCACTAACAAGTGCATTAATCCAAGTATATCAGATCTGAACCTTTCAAACATCACCTTGTGTACACATGTTGTGCCTTTTTTACATCCTCTAGACTTTCCATTGCAAAAAGGGAATGGATAGTACTCTTTGATCAACTCTTTTCATCTACAAAGTTGTGGTAAACTTATCAATCAAATTTGCCATGCGTTCATCATAGACAGAGCCTTCCATTTGTAAATGACCTTCCCTAGGTACAAGATGAGTTTCAAGCTGTTTTTTACACGGGTGAAACCATCACTTGTGCCCATCACAAAAAGCTTTGGTTTTGGACACTGCAAAATAGCTTTGTTGTGTCTCCCAAAGAGTATTAATACAGCCACACGAAAAAGATATCCTCAACTAACATAACCCACAACCAATTGAATCGCCTAGGGAAGAATTGAAGCACCCAGGAACCGATAGAATCGCTCAGGCAGTAAGGCAAACGTCCCAACGATGAGTGAGTCTGCTCAAACAAAATGTAAAATTGACCAGCTTGAGTGGGGTCGGCCAGCAATTGCTCAGAATTCAGCATACAGCCCGTAAGGAGTTGGAAAACTTCAGCCTGCAAGCTAAACGCGGCCCAGAGAAATTCAACCCAAAGAGCAAAAAGCGGCTTTCTCCGAGCGTGTACGTCCCGTACGGACGCGTGGGTCGAAGAAACGTTCCAGGGAGGATTAAATTCGAACAGTAAAGAAGAATTCGCCTCGAAGCAATAACATTACAGTACAGATGACTTCTGGTCTATTTCCCCTGGTGAGTCGATCGTTCTTTCAAGTGATGGCCATGAAGTGCAACTGTTAATGGAGGTCAACGGTCGTAAGACTGAATTCCTCTATTTTTGGAAGTTAAATATAGAAACCAAGCAGCCAATTAATGGCGACCATAGATTTCTAATTTCAGATTAAATCGTACATAAAATAACCCAGGATCCATTTAGCATGAGGAAGAACAACATCAACACAACAATCAATCAAACTACACAAGAATTTTACTATGGAAACTCAAATGGGAAAACCAGCTTCGAATGGGGCTTAGTCTCTTCATTTTAGCAATTCGTGGTATAGTATCTGCATGGATTTCTATGCCTCTTCCTCTCTCAGTGAAAGTAATCTCTTTGAAATGAAGGTGAAGGAGGAGATACAGTAATCTCTTTGAAATGAAGGTGAAGGAGGAGATACAGAGAGCTAGGGTACCAAAAAGCCAACAACCATGACCTTTCATTTATGTTTCCTCAACGTTCTCTCCTATTCGAATTTTTTCCTTTTCATTATTTTTTTTCCTTCTAAGTCTCATTTTTGGCATTGAGTATTACAATCATTCGTCGGTCCAAATCCATTTCGGATCAGCGTAAGGGTTATGTCCCCAAATAAATGGACACTCGATTTTGATCCAAAAGTGGCATTCTCGTCGTGCTAGTTTGGGTTCAATTGCTTTATTTTCCCCTTCACTACTAGAGTGATGTAGACTTAGCTACCATTGGAAACACCTTAGGAGGATAGATTGATAGATCTGAACGTAAATCGGGAATGTTAATTTGTGTGGAGGTGGACATGGAGAAAGGACTTCCAGAGGTTACTAACTTATCCTTGGAAGACTAGACTCATACCCAAAAACTAGATTATGAACAACTTCCCTTTAAATGCAAGGCTAGCCACGAATATTGACATTTTCCAAAGAACCGTAAACATACAGCTCCTCAATGTACTACAAAAAAAGAAGCAATCTGGAAGCGAGTTAAGAAGGGACCTAAAGTAGTTGGCTTTGGTCCATCTTCCTCTAAAGTCTTTGGACCTACAACACCTTTTTCAAACAAATTTGTAGTTCTTTCTTAGGAAGATATCGATCTGTCTCCTAAAGCCACATCTCTTTCTCCTTCTGAGGTTGTAGCTAACTCCTTAGTCCAGATCCAACCAAATATCATCTCAATCCATTTTAGATCAAATTGATCCCAAATTTGGAACCTTGACCTCACCCCCAATGACTTAGGCTCCTATCATTGAAACGTTCTCCTTGCAAGTAAACATTACATCCACCATCAATGGGATGGTTACTAGAAAGAAAAGAAAACAATAGTGTGGAGAAAAAGAAGAGTAGTTATAATAATATCAATTCCCCCAAAAAACAGGAAGACAACTAATGAAGGACAAAATGAACAAATCACTACAAAAGAAAAGAATCTTGGGTTGCAAGCCTTGATTGAAATCTCCTTCAAATCTGAAGTCAAAATCCTTACTAGAAGCCCTAGAATGCAGAAGCAGGTGGATCCAATCGACAATATTTCGCAACCTTATCAGGTAAATAATGATAGTTGAGGATTAGGAAGTAGAAGCCATGAGAGATCTCATCAAATCATAAAATCGCTCTATCCTCCTTATCCAAGAGATTAAAATAAAAGAAAATTAGATGATCAAAACACGCATAAGATTTTGGAAGACAAGCGTTGGCCTGGAAATAAGCGCTCAAGGAGTATCGAGGGAACTAAGCACTTTATGGGACCCCTTTGTTATTAATTACAACAATACTGAGAGGGGGGGGTTAATCAATATTGTATCGGATTTTTCACTTTTATTTCATTTCAACAAATTAAAGTTATTTAGAAGTGCTTAATTAATCAACAATACATGCAAAACACAACACAGAAAACACATTACACCAGAATTTTCACGTGGAAACCCAATGTGAGAGAAAACCACACAACATCTTTCTTTATGTTCTTCTGCAAGCACCAACTTACAATTTACAATTATTAATCCTGACAGGCACCCACCTGTCGCAAATGAGGACACCAATCCTTTCAAGAACCAACCTGTCGCAAACAATGAGGACACCAACCATCTCTGGCACCAACATGTCGTACATAATGAGGACACCAATCCTCTCATGCACCAACCTATTGCAGATAATGAGGACACCAATACTCAATGAGCTTCAACTCACCCTAGCACCACCCTACCACCCTGAATTTGATTTAAAAATAGTCTTACCAAACTGGACCTTTCTCTACAAAAATTAATCTGATATGTCTCCAATTCAGTTTCATTGAACAGTTACATGTCATTTTTCTTCTCTTTTCATCCGTGCACAAATCAAACAGAGCTCATCCTTATTTATAATGTTTTTTCTTGAGTTCCCTTTCCTGTATGTGGATGCATAACAGTTACATTGTGGACATATTTTGACTGGATAAAATTCCTCTTAGTTACACTCAGTCTAAATAAAGTATGTGGACGCATGATAGTTACATTGTGGACATATTTTGACTAGATCAAACTCATGTTAGTTACACTTCTATCTAAATAAAGTATGTGGAAGCATGACAATTAGATTGTGGACAAACCTTGACCAGATCAAAATCCAATTACAGTTGGACATTCTTTGACTAAATCAAATAGACCAAATCATCCTACGAATGAGCTCCAACTCATCTCCAACAACAAAACTTAGTCTTATGAGAGCCTCTCCTCATGAATGACGCAACAACTCAAATTATGGTCTATAGAGCATCTACTACACAGATAGAATAAGAGCCCAAAGCTCAAGTCAGAAGTCTTCATCCTATCACACTTGCCTTGCAGTGTGCATACCCAGTCGCTTCGTTCATTCCTTTGCATTCCACAATGTCGTTTTCACACAACTTTGTTTCATCACACTCTATTGTGCCATTCGTTGCACTGGTTCAAGGTGCCCTACAGAGTTTCTTATATGCAATGTTCCACATAATATGTCGCAGTCCATTCCGTCACACTAGTTTTGTCTCGACACACTCCACTGCACCATTTGTCGCACTGGTTCAAAGCACCCTGCAAATTTTCTTCTGCGCCATTGACCCTTCTTTGTGCCATTGATCATTTTGTCCTTCAATCCTTTTGCACACTTCTTTTGTTTGTTATTGCACTATAACTAACCATGTCTATGACCACTTTGACATCAAGGACAACATATGTGCAACAAACTCTCCCTTTGTCATTGATGGCAACCAAAAGAGATTTCATCTATGTTATGAAAGGTGATTGACCATGCAATGGCATTTATGTTGAGTGACTCCCTTTCAATGTGCACAACTGCCAAAGCAATATTCTAAACTGCTCCCCCTTTCAATGTGCATCAACATCAAGATTATGATAAACTTATCCCCCTTTCAATGTGCATCAACATCAGGTTTTTGTTATTCTCCCCCTTTGACAACAATGACAAAGAGAGTTTTGAATATTTTTTCCATCAAGCCTCATTGCACACACATAACCATCCTTAAACATAATACCATTGATAGCCATTGCAAAATTCAGTTGTGTGCATCTCTACAACAACAAACTTCTCCCTGGTACAACGACGAGTGGGGCACTTTTCGAAGTAGTGAACTGTGTTCTTTACTGAAGAAAGGAAGATGAGATCACCCCCAACTTCTGTATGAGATAGTCAAAGGGTTCTCTATGTAATGGCTTGGTAAAAATATCAACAATATTCTCTTTGGAGGGAACATACTTTAATTTGACCACCTAATCCTGAACCTGTTCTTTGAGAAAATGATATTTAATCGGTATATGCTTAGTCTTAGAGTGTTGAACAGGGTTTTCAGAGAGATTAATAGCATTGATATTGTCACACATGATGGAGTCAGGTTGATCACAGGGAACTTGCATATCCTTGAGATTGGTTTTAATCCACAACACTTGAGTACAACAGGATGTTGCGGCTATATATTCGGCTTCAACTATAGAGAGAGAAATGGAAGTTTGTTTCTTGTTGAGCCATGACACTAAACAACTGCCAAGGAAAAATGCGCCTACACTAGTGCTTTTTCTATCATCAATACTTCATGCCCAGTCTACATCAGTATAAGCTTTGAGAACGAGGTTTGTGTCTTTTGGATACCACAATCCATAATAAACAATGTCTTCCAAGTATCTAAATATTTTTTTAACCGCAAGAACATGAGTTTCATTAGGATTTTCTTGAAATTTTCCTACCAGACCAATTGCTTGTATGATGTCAAGCCATGAAGTTGTAAGATATAGTAAGTTGCTTATCATGGACCTATACATGGTTTGATCTATTTCTAGAGCATCGTCATCTTTACTGAGTTTGCAACTAGTAGTCATAGGAGTGCTCACTTGTGCACAATTTTCCATGCCAAGATTTCCTTGAGATATTTACTTTGAAAAATGAAAATTTGTCTTTCTTATTGATGAATCTGTAGACCAAGAAAGAAGGAGATTTTTCCTAACATGGACATCTCAAACTCTTGTTCCATTGCAACTACAAACTTCTTACTTATTAGTTCAATGTTACTACCAAAAATAATGTCATCAACATATACTACAATAATTAACAGGTCATTACCTTAAGCCTTGATGTATAAGTTGCTATCAATTGTTCTATTTTTAAAACCTTGTTGGAGCAGATATTTGTCGAGTCTGTAATACCAAGCTCTTGGAGCCTGTTTTAGCCCATACAAAGCTTTCTTTAATCGACAAACATAATCCTTTTTGTCATTTAGCAGAAATCCATCTGGTTTCTTCACTTAAACTTCTTCCTCAAGGTCACCATTCAAAAAGGTTGATTTGACATCCATCTAGTAGACTTCGAATTTTCTGTAGCAAGCAAAATCCAAAAACATCGTGATAGCTTCAATTATTGCAACATGGGAAAATGTTTCTTCAAAGTCCACTCCTTCGACTTGAGCATACCCTTTTCATACCAGTCTGGGCTTGTTTCTGACTATCTATCCACCTTCATTCAACTTGTTTTTGTATACCCATTTAGTTCCCATTATATTAGTGTTCTTGGGTCTTGGAACAAGATCTCAAGTCTCATTTTTCTCTATTTGATCTAGTTCTTCATTCATGGCTTTGATCTAGTGATGATCTTGACTTGCTTGCACAATGTTTTGGGGTTCACTTATGGATAACAATGCAAAATTTGCAGAGCTAGATGTATTTACAAGTTTTCTTCTAGTTTGTACACCCGCTTCCTTGTTTCCAAGAATCTAATTGTCTAGATGATGTTTTTGAACATACCTTGATAGGGTCTTTGGTTGGGGTGTCTCCATTCTCTCTTCTTCCTTGAAATCCTCTCATTCCTAATATTCGTTCATTCCATCATATTGTAGATAATTTTTTATTGGTTCATAAAATGAATCAGTGTAATACTGATGTATCACTGGATGAAGTGGTCCCTCATCTATATTTACATCTATGTTCTCAATTATTTTATGGAGTCTTTTGTTGTAGCATTTGTATCCTTTACTTATGGAGGAGTATCTTATCAAGATGCCTTCATCAACTCTAGAATAAAACTTACCTAATATGTCTTCATTTCGTTTAATGTAGCATTTGCTTCCAAAAAGTTTGAAGTGCTTTATTGATGCAAGTCTGCTATGCCATAGCTCATAAGGGGTTTTATCACCGTTTACTCTTATGTGCGATTTATTGAGAATGTTAACAACAATTTGAACTGCTTCTCCCCAAAAGGTTTTGGGTACTTCTGATTCATCAAGCATGGTCGTGGCCTTTTCTTGAACTGTTATGTTCATCCTTTCTTCTACTCCATTCTACTGAGAGGTTTTGGCAATAGAAAATTGTTTCTTGATCACACGCTTTTCACAATTATTGTTGAATTCATCAGATGTGAATTCTCCTCCTATGTCTGATATTAGGAACTTTATTTTTAAATCCATTTCATTTTCAACTTGTGCTTTGAATATTTTAATTTTTTTTTTAATCCTAAGATTTATGCTTCAACAATCCAACCCAAGTCATTATGGTATAGTCATCAATCAAAAAAATGAAATATTTTCACCTAGAGGTGATTGTGTACTAGTGGTGCCACAAAGATATGTATGGATCAATTCAAGAGGTCAATCAGTGGAGTGTTCTCTTGCCTTGAATCGAACTCTTGACTACTTTCCAAATTGACACGACTTGCATATAATATTCTCAGGTTTGGAAATTTTAGGCATATCTTGTACAACATTATTTCTTCCTATCTTAACAAGCTGATCAAAACTAAGATGACCTAGCCTTTTGTGCCAAATCCATCTCTCTCAATTTTACCAATATAACATTTTTTTTTGCCTTTTTCTAGAACATACACATTTCCTGAAGTTTTGAATGCCTTGACAATAGTCTTTCTTGTATTTGCATCCATTACTTTACAACCTTTTGAATGAAAGAGAAATGTGTCCTTGGTCACACATTTGACTTACACTCAACAAGTTATGTTTTAAACCATCTACATTTAACACATTTTGTGTTTTGGTCTTTCCATTCTTATCTTTATCTAGTACAACAATTCATTTTCCTCTAATTCTAGTTGGAGCATTGTTTCCAAAATTAACATTACCACCTTTTTCTTCAGTTAGGAATTGAAACTTACTCTTGTCCCCTGTCATGTGGTTGGAGTAGCCACTGCCAATATACCATTGATTTTCTTGATTTTTGGCATAAAGTGTCAGTCCACAATTTTATTTGTTTTTATTTTTCTTCCTCCAAACCTTGGTAAAATCTTCTTGTCTGTCTTGCTTATAGATAGGCAACATATTTCTTTTTCATTCACTTTCCTTGTGTCCAAAATTATTGCATATGTGACATATGAGGTCATCTAGTAGAGGGGAGAAGACATTTTGATACATAGCCATTTGAAGTTTATTGAATCTCATTCCTACATTTCTGTTATGTCTAAAAGTCTTGCAACTCACAACCTTATGTCCAAAGTTGCGACAAGAGAAACAATATCCATAGAAAAAATTTGGATGCCTTGGAATGAAAATATTACTTGTAGGAATCATTCTTTGTCTGCCAACTTGATAAGATTCAGGCACCTGTTGCTTCCTTGCTTCATATTTGTTTGCATAGTTGAGTTGATCCAGTTCTGACTGCTTCTTCTTATCATCTTTTGATTTGTTAGGTTGATTGTTGTTTCCCTTGAGAGCATTTGCATAACTTGTAGGCTTCTCACTAGTTGACATGTTGGTGCTTGGTTCACCTTTGAAAATTTTCATACTTTCCTTATATCCTAGCCTTGTCTTGTCATCTGGTGATCTCTGAATGCTAAAAATTTTATTTATAGTTTCACATCCTTTTATGAATTTCATTTAAGTCTTGGACTTCTCTAGATCTTTTCTTAAGGACACTATTTCTGCTTCTAGTCTGTCACATATATTCTCATTTTCTTTTATCTGAGTCATCAATATTTTTTCCCTTCTTTTGGCCTCTTCTAGCTGAATTTTTAATATGACTATATATTCGTTGATCTCATTGTTTTTTTCTTTATAAATTGTAACTGTTCTTTTCTTAGTCTATTATTTTTCTTGAGTCAAGAGATTTCCTCCAGAGCATTGATGAGTTCTCCTTCCATGTCTACTACAAATTCACATTCTTTTGTTTATGTTTTTTATTGGTCAGATTTGTGTTTCCAAATCCATGAGAAGTTTTTCATCTTCAATTATATCTCGCTCATATTCTTCTTCTTCAATGTCTGAAAAGTTGTTGCTATCCTATTTTGAATAAAAATTGTTTCTTTTAAAAGAATTTTTCTTTTTAAAATCCCTAGGTTTATCCTTTCCTTTTCTTTTTTTTTCATTGATGTCGTTTTCTTTCAAAGGACATTTAGATGCAAAATGACCAACTCTACCACAATGAAAGCAATTGAATGGTAACCTACCTTTATATTTTCTGGAGCCCCTCTTTAGTTTCCTTACAAAATTAGCTTCTTCTTCATCTGATAAATGTTCTGATGAATCATGATCTTGAAATGGTGATGATTTGATTGATGCCTTGAAGAATTCGTCCTTTAGATGTGGATTTTCTTTCCTAGTCCTCATCTCATAAGTAGTTAGAATTCCATGGAGATTGTCCATAGTCAATGTATCTAGTTCATGCATTTCTTCTATAGAATAAACCTTTGCATCAAGTCTTGAGGGAAGAGATCTGAGTACCTTCTGAACTGCTATAAATTCTTCAATATCCTCACCTATATCTTTCATAGTGTTTACAGTCTCATCTACTTTGAGAAAAAAACATTAAACATTTTCATCTTCACTCATCCTTAGAATTTCAAATTGAATTTTCTGAGCTTGAAGTTTAGCCAACTTTACTTTCTCATCTCCTTCATAATTGTTTACGAGTTTGTCCCATATTTCCTTTGTGGATTACAACTACATCACTTTGACAAATTTTGTTTCTGCAAGCCCACATTGGATAAGATTTATAGCTCTTACATTACTGTAGTATTTTTTCTTACCAGCTTCATCAGTTGGAAGGGTAGTTGGAATTTTATAACCATCTACCACAATCTTCCAGACTTCCATACCAAGAGACATCAAGTATGTCTTCATTCTGATTTTCCAAAATGAAAAATTTGTTCCATTGAACATGGGAGGTCTGGTTGAAGAAGAAAATGACTCTTGACTTGCCATACTTTCTGTGTGATATTCCTTCCATTTGTTAGGCTTTTACTAAAGGAACTTGCGGTCTGATACCAATTGTTATAACTTACATCAATACTAAGAGGGGGGGATGAATTAGTATTGTATCATATTTTTCACTTTTCTTTCCTTTCAACAAATTAAAGTTATTTATAAGCGCTTTCTTAATCAAAAATAGATTCATAACACAAAAGACAACACATAAAATACATTACACCAAAAATTTTACGTGGAAATCCAATGTGGGAGAAAACCACATAGTATCTTTCTTTATGTTCTCCTGCAAATACCAACTTACAATTTACAATTATTTAGCTTGACAGGCACCCACCTGTCGCAAATGAGGACACTAATCCTCTCGGGAACCAACTTGTCGCAAACAATGAGGACACCAATCCTCTCAGGATCCAACATGTCGCAGATAATGAGGAAACCAATCCTATCAGGAACCAACCTATCGTAGATAATGAAGACACCAATCCTCAGTGAGATTCAACTCACCCTAGAACCACCCTACCACCCTGAATTCAATTTAAAAATATTCGTACAGAACTAGACCTTTCTCTACAAAACTTAATATGATATGTATCTAGTTCAGTTTTGTTGAACAATTACAGGTCCTTTTTCTTCTCTTTTAATCCATGCACAAATCAAACAGAGCGCGTCCTTATTTATAATGTTTTTTCTTGAGTTCCCCTTCTTGTATGTGGATGCATAACAATTACATTGTGGACATATTTTTACCAGATAAAATTCTTGTCAGTTACACTTATGTCTAAATAAAGTATGTGGACACTTGACAATTACATTGTGGACTTATTTTGACCAGATAAAACTCTTGTCAGTTACACTTCTATCTAAATAAAGTATGTGGATGCATTACAGTTACATTGTGGACAAATCTTGACCAAATAAAAATCCAATTACAGTTGAACATTCTTTGACTAAAACAAATAGACCAAATCTTCCTACGAATGAGCTCCATCTTGTCTCCAACAACAAAACTTAGTCTTATCAGAGCATCTCCTCATGAATGACTCAAAAACTCACATTCTAGTCTATAGAGAATCTACTGCATAGATAGAATAATATCCCAAAGCTCAAGTCACAAGTATTCATTATGTGGCACTTTCCCTGTAATGCGCTCACGCAGTCGCTCTATTCATCCCGTCGCATTCCACTCCATCGCTCGTCACACAGCTTTGTTTCGTCACACTTTATTGCACCATTCATCACACTAGCTCAAGGTTCCTTGCATAGTTTCTTATGTGCAATCTTCCACACAATCTGTTGTATTCCATTTTGTCGCACTAGTTTTGTCTCGACACACTCCACTGCATTGTTCGCCACACTGGTTCAAAGCACCCTAATTGAACCTTCTCTGCACCATTAATCCTTTCATCCTTAAATCCTTATGTGCACTTATTTTGTTTTTTATTGTTCTATAACTCACCATGTCCATGAGCACTTTGACAACAATGACAACATATGTGCAACGCCCTTTGCATTTGAGCCGATCTCCCATTATTCCACATACAACTGGCTATTGGTTGTTTTGATGAAAAAGAATCTCGTAATTAGATTAGGTTATTCAATGTATATGCTCCAATCCAATACAAAGATACAACGGGATTTTGGACAACCTTAACAACATTGAAGGAACATGGAATGGATCACAATAGTATCGTAACTTGTGACTCCAATGTGGTAATTGCACAAAAGGATAAGAGAGGTGGCATAATTGTGAAGGATGAATTCAAGGAAAATATGGAATATTTTATTACAAAGTGGTACCTTATGGATATATTACCCATAAAAGGAAAATACACTTGAACCAACTGCTAAGAGGGTCTAGGACACATTGTTGCAAGGTTGGATCATCTTTTAATACACAATGATTTCCTTCTTAACAATGCACTAATTACTTCCCAGATTATTCCCTTAGAATATTTTAACCAAAAACATATTTCCCTTGTCTTTCAAATCCATGAGAATATTAGGCCCATTCCCTTTTGTTTCATCCCCCTCTGGCTCCAAGAGGAATCTGTTATGGAAATTATTCAATGAGTGTGGCATACTAGGATTCAAGGCTCCCCACCCTTAATTTGGGAATCCAAACTCATGATAGTAAAAGACAATATAAAATCCTTAGCAAAAGCCACTTATCGACCCCCTAGCAGGGAGAAATCAAGCATTCAAGAACAATTAGTGTTAGACACATGAATTAGGAGATAAACATGAATGTGTGTTTATTAATTGATATGATACACGTATATATACATTTCAAATGACTTTTGGATTCATCTTCCAAGGTCTCTTGGACTCTCGAGGACCATTACAATCACTTAACCTTTCATATTTTTTCAAGTGAATACTGTAACCCTAAACAAATTAGGTTTCCAACATTCCCCCCGTGAATATGAAGGGGTGTATATGAGTCCAAGAAAGGAGTTGGCGTTTAAAAGTGTGCACTTGAAATATGGAAGTGGACAACTACCAATGGCTTAATATGCTCTATGAATCTATTGGTTTTGGGATGACCATAAACCAAATGGCTAGCAGAAGTTGATGTCTTCTACTAAATGGTGGTGGTGATTTAAGGAATACCACAAACCTATCTGGTGGTTTAAGGATGACCAAAAAATCTGGAACTTGGCTCTAGGATCAATGGTTATGGGAACATTTCTTAAGTTAGCTAGAAGCTGAAAGTTGATGTCTTTTTGCTAATTGGAAGTGCTCTCAAATGCTATTTTAAAGATGACCATAAACTATTTTGTAGCAGAAATTGAAAGTCTTCTACTAAGTGGTGGTTTAAGGAAAACCACAAACCGTTGTCTAGAAAAAATTCTATGCCTTCTACTAAGTGGTGGTTTAAGGAAAAGCACAAACCAATCACTCTCACTTGTCACGCTTTCTTGTTACTGCTCGATTGATAAGACTTTGAAACTTAGCCTAACTGTCAATCACCGATGTTGTTCCCCTCTGTCATGTACAAGGTGAGAAGATGCAAATACTTTCATTGCAAGATGCATCAATACTCGAGAATGGACTCTTCAGTATGACTAAGATGGTTTCTTGACTATTGATGACCATCACCAAGAAGTCATCCATCCATAATGATTCTTTAATTTTGCAGTTGTCTTATGTTTGGAACACATATCTGAAGGATGATTGCGCTTTCCACGATGCTTGCAATAATGAAGATCAAAGCACTAATATTCCATGTGGCCAACTCGCTGACAATGTTGGCATATTATAATCTTCTCTTGAACTGGAGCAGGTGAATGTGAACTTTCTTGCAACAGTCCAACACTCTAGAAATGGATCGGTTTGGTATAATAAAAAATATGAAAGGTGACATCATTTTCATATATGATACCTATTATATGTTTGTTTTGCATGATTTATTCCCAAGGTATGATGATCAACTTGGAAAAAGTAAGTGTATATTTATATCTACTTGAATCTAAGGTTATGTCATTGAGTTTCTCTCGCGTTGGTTGTTGGTCCAAATCAACATCGGCATCTTCTTCGAAAATATGGTTTTTCTGAAAAAGGACTAGTTTATAATGTTGTTGAAGAGTCCTTTGCTCAAGTGCATCATGAAGAAGTTAAGTCTGAGTTTGCAACAGTGCTATTTTGGCTTGAAACTTGCAAGAAAGTTACAACAGATTTCAAAGTGGTTTTGTCAATGGTGATTGTATTGTCCACAGAAGAGAAGATTAGAGTGTTCTATAACTTTAACAATTCTTCAAATAAAGCCATTTCAAAGACAAAATTATATGTCATAGGTTTCTTTCAACTCCACCCAGAATTTACATTGAAAACACAACAAACGAGGGGTGTCGGCTTCTATAGAAAATGCACTCGTTTACAAAAAAACACAAGTAAACTTACAAAACTATTTTCAAGTATACCTTGATTATGGATTTGAACTAATCCTTATGTTTGAATGTGTCATTTATCCTTTGAATTTTCTTACTAGGTGTGATGGTCTAGTTCCCTGGGGCGCCCCTATCCTCCGTAAGCTCCACATATAAGAGAAATACAAAATTAAACTCCAATGGTGAATCCAATGAGCACCAACGATAATGTATTGCACATAGATATAGATAGAACAAGAGAGAAAAAAAATGGATGGAATGTCTTTGAGCTTAAGAGGATTTGCAGTCCACCAATATTATCTTTGAATGTTGATCTTAAGATCTGTTAACGCCGCCATTTTTCTTTCCATTTAGAGTCAGTTTCAATCGGGGTACGGACCATGCACCCAAACATTTTAAGTCAAGTACATGGCACCATGGGGTCGAAGTCAGCAAGTGGTCGGTTGGCCCTTGGAAACGAGAAGGCATGTCAGAGTCGAATCATGCATAAGTGGTACGGGTATGTCTTTTCCAAAGAGTCGAGTCCTGTTAAGAAATCAGTCTCTACGTGCCCCAGGTCGAGTCAAGTAGTTAATGGAAGTCTCATCGGCAATTACAACATCTATTATCAATTCATCATGAGGGCCAAGGGAATGAAAAATTGCGGTGTTCGTATCATGCATGCCCAACAAGCCTTATCGCTTGTATTCTACATGCGAGGATTTGCCATGGAAAACCTGCAAATCGATTCAAAACATCTCGTCGTCATGAATTCGTTGTCCTCCAACATGATTCCTTCTTCTTCCTAACTCGTTATAAATCTCGAATGATCGACATTCATTTCTGTCATGAAACTAGGTCCGCACTGTGTTTTCAATTCCCCTTGCCAGTCCAGTTTGATCAAAATTCCCCCTCCTTGTGCATTTGTCGGATATGATGCGCACAAGATACGTATTAGTCGCACCATGGATAACTCCCAAAGCATAAGGAAAGGCGCGCAGAGCAGTAGAATTTCTAGGTCCAAGCCCCAGAACGACTGGGAGTCGTTCTCCCCTGCAACAGGCATTCCCAAGGACGTGAAAGGATTCATTCCTTTACCCACAGAGAAGACCAGATCAAACCGTGCGGAATCTAAAGTGGAAAGACTTGCACAGGAAGGGAAGATAGTAGAAGCCCTGTCTCCTCAACAGAAATGCCTCAGAGAAGGGGTAGGCCAAGGAAGAACAAGGAAGTTGTGGAAGCTCAATTTTCAGAAGAGTCACGTGCCAGATCGGTGGTTGAAGAACTACTCATGCGCACCATCCAGCTAGAGCATGCTGGAGGATCAAGTCGGGAAGGCAGGAGAAGAACAAGGAAAATAGATATCACAAGAACGAATGATCAAGAGTCATCTCAGCAATTAAAGCAGGCAAAGTTGGCTATCGTTGAACTCTATCAGGAAAACATGGAGTTGAGGTGGTAGCTAGCGAAAAATACTATGGAAGCGTCAGCAGTGCAGGGTCGTGAAGGGAACGTGGCATGGCTGAAAACACATCTCACAGACGCACAAGACACCATTGTATAGTTGTGAGAAGCATAGAGACTGATGGAGGAAAGGCATACAGAGAATTCCAAGGAATGCGAAGTGACCGGGAAGGAAGCCCGCGTGGCTCTCGTTAGCGCGCAGAAAAATAAAGTTTAGCAGGTGTTTGTCTTTGCATCTGAAAGCATAAGACAAATCTTGGGAGTTTTGAAAGACACGTCTCACCAAATCACTCTACCATTTTGATTGTGGCCGTAAAAATCAAACAACCACTTGTCGCGCACATTTTTCCTAGCAAATGAGCGCGCAACAAAAATCAAAGTCGTTATAGCAGATAGCGAGTTCCCGGCAGACACCTACCCACTCAAACATTTGATCGAAGGGGAACACTAACACATCTTTTCCTCATATCGAGACTTGTCCGATCATGGCATCCTCGTGGAAAATTTGCGAACAGTCATGTGTAAACAGACGTGATTATTGTCTATTTTTGGAAAAGGCCATGCGAAGACTCTCCAATGCATGCTACTCGGTTTTCCCAGTTTTAGGGTAGCATTTAGAAAGCAGGGTATCCCAGGAGACACCCTCATTTATATATTTCATATTTTCAATGTAGGCCAGGTTGGTTGGCAAAATTGGTAGAAAACAGTTATTGTATGTAATTTGAGTTTTTTGACCGAAATTTAATGCAAAGATCCTGTAACTTGACGAAAAGATTCTAGTTGTAGAAGTCAGATGTATTGTGCCTCTTTCTTCGCGTATGTGCTTCATGTCATCTTTATTCATATATTTTTTTGTCTATTTCGGAACGAATTTTGGAACCTGTGGATTCGTTGTGCAACGCCCCTTCTTCGCGCCACTTAGACAAAACATTTTCTTCTAAAGCTAACTTTGAATTCACCTGTAGCGTTGCTCCAAGTTACTTCCTTTGTTTTTCTCCCGCCACACATTACGTTTTTACATTGAAGATTGTTGCTCGCCTAGTCTTATCTTCTCAAGTTCAGTCACTAAGTCATTTGTCTCTGTCATTCCCTCAAATCGACTCCATAACCCAAGTCTTATTTTCTTGTGCCAATATAACCAGAGCCCATTTTACCAAAGGTGTTAAATCTAGCCACTGCTTTCAAATCCATATCCTACGCGGAGACCGCGCCTTCTGAGAGAGCCCTTTACAGATCCGAAAGGCTGGTTTCAGGTCTCAAAGTTGGTTGAAAAATTTACCTTCGTCGTTTTTTTATCAGCCGAACATATTTACGGAGTGCTAACAAGATCTATAATGGTGGGTTCCAAATAGTATTGACAACAATGGTTGCTCCAGCAGTGGTCTCGTTCCTCTAAATAGATTCTTTCAATACCCTATGATTGAGCTCTGATTGAAGGGTAGGTAATATTGGGTGTCGCATAATAATGGTCTTTCCATTTTCCTCTATACAAATGAAGGACTTGAAGGAGTTTTCATCACCGTGCTTCCTAACTCTCAAAGTGGTGTTATTCGTTCAATGGAAAACTGTTGCAAAACTGAGAGTATTGAAAGAATATTGATCACTTTGAAACTACCTATCTTTTCTCTCCTATGTTGTCCACCAAAACTGTGATTTGAAACCCTAATTGTTGGATTAGGTTTCCAACAATTAGGAAGGTTGCAGATCCTCATGGAAGAAACTGAAATATCTTATCGAAATATTTTTTAGGAAAGGGATCTAAACAACAAATAACACTAGGCTTTCCAAAGAGAGGAGGAACATTGATTTTTGAAATCTAGAATCTTGTGGCTTAAATTAGGTGATAAAAATATCTCTCTTTTCCATAAACAATCTAAGGACAAGCAACTCGGGAAAAACCTCAAGGAAATAATTCAAGCTAATGGGAGAAAACTAATAGATTTTGACCCCATCAATGAAGAGGCATATAACCACTTCAAGGAGATTTACACCATAGCAGAAGATGTCGACTCCATTGTTGTAGAATAAATGCTCTATGATTTCCCTTGTTTGGTAATTGATGGGGGTAACTTTGATCTTAGAAAAGAGATTCAAGAAGAAGAGGTTGTTGAGGCTATTTGGGGACTAGAGTCAGATCAAGTCCCATACCTCGATAGATTCTCCATCTGCTTTTTTGGGGCTTGAAGGTATATTATTAAATTCTATTTGTGTCACATACTAAATGGGACTAGGTCTAAACCTAAAATGGTAGGGCCACAAATTCTTCTTTTATTGTGCTCATCCCCAAGGAATCAAAACCCACAACTTTCTCTAGGTTTTGGCACATTTTTCTTTGCAACTCTGCTTACAAAATCATGACTATTTTTCTGGCTAACAAATAATATATTACCTTCTCTCATATCTAAAAATTAGAGACAAATTATGGAGAAAGATAAAATCACTAACAATATCCTTCTTATTCAAGAAGTAGTGCACTCCAACTGAATAAATGGTGAAAGAGGTATGATTGTAAAAATAGATTTGGATAATAATTTGGATAGAGTTTTCCATTATTTATTGTTTGATGTTTTGTCCATATTTCACTTTGATGAGAACATAATTAGTTGGATAATCTTATATCAGTAATCCATGGATTGCTCCTCTTGACAATGGAAGGACCATGCTATTTTTTTCAAATTAAAACGAAGGAACTTCGTCAAGGGTGTCCTTTATCACCCTATTATACATCTGTATCGTTGACACCCTTAGCATAAGACTGGAAAGAGAGAGGAGAAAAGGAATATAAAAGGAATTCTCATAGTTAGAGGGGCCAAGACAGTCAACCATTCTCAATTTGTAGACGACATTCTACTTATGGAATAAGCCTCAACCATAATAGTTGAAAGTTGAAAACCTTTATGAATGCTTCTAGAGGAAAAATTAACAAAGGTAAGAGTAATGTATTTAGATGGAATGCTTCCTCTCTTTTGATGCATAATATTTCTAGAATTCTATCATTTCCTTGCATAATCAACTAGACTGTGTTTACATATTTGGGCATGCCCATCTCCTTTGGCTCAATCTCGGTGACTAGATTCATATTATTAAAAAACAATATGCAACATTGGGGATCACATTGGCTTAACGTTGTTGGAATAATAACTTTGATTAAATATATGCTTGAAACACTACCAATCTATCAAGGTTCTACTATGTTAGCACCTATGGGGATTATGGATCAAATCAGAAAGGAAATCTGAAAATTCATATGGTAGGGTGGAAAATCCAACAACAAAAAACACCACTTGGTAAATTGGGAAACTATTAGATATTTTCAAGGAAATGGTGGCCTTGGGATCAAGACACCAAACTAATAAACCTCACCTTGGTAGCCAAACTTATTTGGAAGCTATTCATTATAGGTAAGGAGTGGTGGAAAAATGTATTGCATAAGAAGTATCTTGGTGCAACAAGGGAGAGAAGTCTGGATCAATTAAACATGGAGACTAGAGGATCCTTAATATGGAACCTATGAAAGGCTTTGGCCTTCATAACCATAGATTGTCTATCTTGGGTATTGCTATCCCTATTTTGTGGATAACTAAGGATATTATGTCTCGAGGCCCTCAAGTTATAGATATGGAGTGTCGAGAGACTACATGACCAACACTACCCTTTTGCACAGATGGGAATCCCACTCACCACCACAGATGGTCATAGGTTTGCAGATGGAATCCACCACACCAGTTGGATTCTGGAAGGAAGTCAACCTTGCTCCATGAGGTACAAGTCAATATTATGGTGAGCAACATTTAAATATTTAAGCCATTTGATTATGTTGTATCTTAGATTGCTCTATATTTCATGATATATGCTTGGACATTATGCCTTTTGCCTTGCTTCAACTTGGTGGTTGAAATTGTGTCCTAGTAAGTGGTTTTCCTTGGGGATGGGTTTGCTACTGAGAACTCCCTTAATGACTCATCGTAGCATTCCCAGCCATACTTACCACTTTCCATCATTTCCCCCCCTCCATTTCCTTATCTTTTGGGATTTTAGGGTATGTTGACCCAAGAAGGGGTTGTCCCTCATTCTATGGGAAGAAGGGGATGATGGACCAAAGGGGTTGATGTTGGGTAAAAGATAAAATCCTTATATAAAACTTCAATATGCTTCGCCTAGGGATCACCCAAGAAATCAATGAAACACTTATCTTTGAGTAAAGGGGAACCATAATATAATAAAGAATGCTTAAAAGGTTAGCTAAAGGATAGGAGGTATCATCACGAGCCGACTTATCACGTCCATGTATATCTAGTGGTATGACATTACCATCATCTGGTCACCAAATCAGGGTAATGGCTATTAATTGCATGGCTAAGAGAAAGGGGGTCTCATCATGATCCAACCTTCTCATTTCCACTAGGTGTTTGTGGGTGAAATTGTCAACATATAGTCACCATGCCAGGGAAGTGCCCTTCAACCTCTCCTTGTGCTATATTGAAAGAAAACAAAGAAAGAAATATAAAATCCAATTGATGGGCTTGGAAAAAGTGCATTGCAGACGAAGGTACAACACACCCTATACAAAGGCACCCATGAATGAGACACTACGACCCCTTGTATGTCATGAGACCTATGCTCATTGAGTCTTGAACCCAACCACCTCATCCAATTTACATGGCTTAGAGAGGGATATCTTGGAAACTCTCATTGACCTTGGGAAACATCTACCTAATAGGACACCCCGTCAACCCTCACATATTCAATCTTGACAATTCACATAGTGTCTTTCAACAATTAATTGTTTGATATAATGATCTTTGATGCACATGCTTAGATGACTCATGTATTGATTGGATTCACTTATCATGATGTTATGAAGTGATATCCTTTGAGGGTGTGATCATTTGTCTTTGCAGGACCTAGTTGGTAGACATTTTTGGGAGAACAAGCCTAGCTTGGGATTCCATGGGGATAAAATCCCGCAGGTTGGATGCCAAGGGCCCACATGCTAGATGGGGAAGATTAGACTTGGAAGGCCTTGATGATGACTTGGAAAACATAGCCTAGCCCTCACCTTCCAAATTATTTGCCCAGGAGGGGAAAAACATCCTCTTTTTGAAGCTTGACGTCATGTTTGGGGGGCTAGGACATGGTGGTGAGGTGTCAGTCATTTGACACATGGACGTTTTAAGGAGAAGATCGTATTCATCGTGATGAGATAATCTAGATGCTTGAGATGTGGCCTTTGGAGGCCTACCCACACTTCTCCAACACCAACGAATTCTCCAAAGTGGAAAAATGTCCCCTAAAGGGGTGATGTCCATGTAATTAGGGTTTTATTTGTGCAAAAAGTGAAATTTTAAATCAATTGTTTAATATTACTTTGTTAAGGGGGAAAGATTAGGGTTGTTGACCCCAAATATTGTGGTTTTATCCTTAATTTTGGACAAGTCACCTTGGTGACATTTCGTATAAATAGAGATCATAAGATCTCATTTTAAAAGCATAACTCTCCATTGTGAGAGGTTATTGGACTGAAATTTTCGCTAGCTTTGAGCATTTTCTCTCTTTCTTTGGAATTATCTTGGTTTTTCTTGGCTATAGGTGGAAAAATGATGCACTAGGCTTGGAATCTCTTTCTCTTGCATGCGGATGTTCTAAATATTGGAGATAAGGGTTTGTTCAATACTATTTATGAATTTGGTAAGAGAAATATACATTTATTGTCTAGTTATGTTTCTTTAAATTCTATAATTTGTCACTTGTCAAACCCTTAGGAGAAGTATAAGGGCATACACCCTGCCCAAGATATTTTTATTTGCTTGTTTTGAAGGAGATTATTATGCACACATTGCCTTGGAGAATTACAAGGGCATACACCCTCCAAGGTATTATTTTTTTGGTTTGAAAAACCTAGGAAATACAAGGGCGTACACCCCTAGAGCATTTGTAAGTCAAATATTTTATCCAAGCTTAACTTTTGTAAGGTCTATTGATGTTCAAGGTGTTTTTTCCAAGAGAAATACAAGGGTGTATACCCTCTTGCCATGACCCTAAGGAGTTTAGCTATACTTGGGAACTACAAGGGAATACACCCCCAAGGTTTTAGCTAAGATTCTTCATTTCTTTGACCCCATTGCCCAATAGTTTAAGACACTAATCAATTTCAAGTTGCATTGGAGATACAAAACATTTGTCTCAACAAATGCGAAATTTCAACCTTTACAAGCTTTCTCTTTTGGATAGTGATCTTGATGCCTTGGGGATTTTTCCTCCCTTAGGGCATCCCTTTTCTTCCATGATTTCTAATTTTCTGTCCTAACTTGTTTTCTACAGCCATTAGTTTGTAGAAAATCACTAACCCTAGGTGCTAATATCTCACTAACTAGCCCCTAACTTTCCTCCACTTTTCAACCACTAATTCCACTAACTAGGGTGCACTTTTTAGGCTAGTTTTGGGGAATTTTATATGGATGATTTTGCTGGTACATGTAATTGAATGCTACAGAAATAAGGCTGATAATTTAATGCAGAGAATCATTTTATAAAAACTTGCTTTATTCAGTCTTAAAGTGTTATGCTCGAGTCATAATTGATTACTAAATTCATTGATGATATTGCCAATTGATATTGTGCTTTATATGTTGATTTGGATACTTTATTTGCTGATATAAATTGTCATCCACTTCTACAAATTAGGGACATCAAGCTTAAATTCTTGATACATAATAACACATAGCATTGCAAGGTGTATTTTCTTGTGTTTCGGGAAGGTACATGTGCACCGACAACTATCTCTTCACTTGGTATCCATTTACCTCTCTTCACTTACCATTTTCAACCAATATATTCTTCCATCACTTGACCTTTCAGGGGAATTCTTCTTACACTTCCCTTCATCCTTCTTATTCCCCCTAGGGTCACTGTGATCACCTCCCTAGAGTGACCTAGTCACCCTTTAAATGTGTGCTCTACATCAAGGTGACATTGGGTGTAGGATTCCCAATTTGTATCACTTGCTTTGTGGTTGGGTTGGGCTTTTCCCAACCTACAACTTGCACTATAACATTTTCATGCAACTTCTGGGGAGGATTTTGAATCCTCTTAGTGCCCTAAATGACACTTTTGGCAAGTCTCTTTCCCAAAGCCTTCATCCCAAGCTTGCCTGGCAACTCCACTCCAAGAACCTACCCATTTCCTTTGACAAACCTTCTTTAAATTTTTTCTGGAGACTCCACCTTTCCCGAACCCACCTTTCTCGTACTTACCTTTCCCCTACTCTCCCCTTTCATCCTTTGATAAGCCTTTCTCTCCCTCAAAAACTCCTTTGAGGTTTTCTTCTAGTCGATGGGACTATGGCACCTTGGAATCAGCCAAAACCCCGCCATCCCTCATGGAAGGAAATTTTGCAAATGGACGAAGAAAAATATGTTAATAAAGTTGTTGAAGAGCTGATGAAACAAGTAAAAGAGTTATTGCATGAATCTTCCAAATACCAAGACCTCATAGATGAAGAGGTTCTTGAAGAACATGCTTATGAAGAAAGCTTCCAAGAAGATCTTGATGAAGAAGATCTAGATGAGACATATGATGAAGATGAAGTTATCCAGTCTTGTGAAGAAGTAATCAACTTCTATGATGCAAATAAAATCATGGAACAAACCCCAGATACAATTGGCGATCACATTGATGATTTCATATAGATTCAGAGATGCATATGGGATTTGGATTGTTTCATTTTTTACGGAGATCCTAAATACGACATTGAAGGCACATCTCAGATAAATGATACAGAAAGAATTTCTTTAGAGAAATTATTTTTACATCCAGATGGTCCATATATGTGCCAACCTAATGATATGGTTACATATTTGTTTCATTCATTCGAGGACAACCTGGCGCAATGTTTTCAGGATGATTTTGAACCACCATACTCAGATTTTGATAGACAATAGGTTGTGGCCTGCCCAAAGAAATCTGAGGTCCATACTACCAAATGAAATTACTTTCATGTTGAGACTTTGAGCAAGGATTTGCAAACAAAGAAGAGACGTTTCCTGAGTCTGATGAAGGACCTTTTATCTAAGGCTATGCCTTACCCTGTTTCCTCTTGTTTGGGAAATCATAGGGTTTTATTTGGATATCTTTTCCTTTCTTAGCCTTTAGGGAGTAGTGATCTTCTAAGTGAGGTTGAATATGAGCCATCATCTAGTCCACTCCATAGATGGATAGATCAAGCTTGTGGCTATTCTTACATGAGAGAGTTCCAAGACGATCGATATTGTGGTTTCTCTTTTTAGCAGGATTTCCTCCATCCCGCCCATCTCCATGAGTTTTATTTCATGATTGATGATATGTATATTTATTCCCATGATTACTATGTGCTAGACTTATCTTTGTTGTTTCACATGATTAAGCACATGGGGAAATGTTTTTATTCGATGATCATGTGGTTGCATTGGTTGTACGATCTCACCTTACACCTTTGTGACTTAATCTTCAAGGTCCCATGACCCTTGGTAAGTAGGTAAGTCATATTGCTTTCTTGCATCCTGCATTTTGTTTGCTAATATTAGTTCGGATGCAATTAATTTCACTTTACTCTACTTGCATATCGATTTCATGCTTAGCTTAGAAATTTTTGAAAAAATGTCAAACGTTTCTTTTTCTAGGTTAGTTGGTGTTGATTATGATCATATGAGAACAAGGATGAGTAGTCCATCCTGCACTTGAAAAATTGATGTTTCCTTGTGGGCACAGGTCTACTAGGAGATGTTGTGGTTCTCATGCACTCTATGGAGAGCACATGTCTCCAAGTAGAAGCCAGATGCTATCCCCATTTTGTGGATAGATAGGAGATTATGTCTTGAGGCCCTCAAGTTGCATATATGGATTGTCGCGAGACTATATGACCAACAATACCCTTTTGTACAAATGGGAATCCTATTCACCACCATAGATGGTCGCAGGTTTTCAGATGGCATCCACCACACCAGTTGGCTTCTGAAAGGCAGTGGGCATTGCTCCATGAGGTACAAGTTAGTATTATGGTGAGCATCATTTGAATATTTAATCCATTTAATTATGTTGTATATTAGATTTCTCTAGATTTCATGATATATGATTGGACATTATGACTTTTTCCCTACTTCACCTTGGTGGTTGACATTGTTCCCTAGTAAGTGGTTTTCCTTCGAGATGGGTTTACTAATGGGAAATACCTTAATGAGCCATCGTACCATTCACGACCATACTTACCACTTTGCACAATTTTTTGCCTCCATTTCCTTATCTTTTGGGATTTTAGGGTGTATTTACCCAAGAAGGGTTTGTCCCTCATTCTATGGGAAGAAGGGGTTGAAGGCCCATAGGGGTCGATGTTGGGTAAAAGATAAAATCCTTATATAAACCTTCCAAATGCTCCTCACAGAGATTACCCAAGAAAGTAATGAAACACTTATCTTTGAGTAAAGGGGGACCATAATATAATAAAGAATTCTTAAAATGTTAGTTGAAGGATAGGAGGTCTCATCACGAGCTGACCTATCACACCCATGAATATCTAGTGGTATGAAATTACCATCATCTAGTCACCAAACCAGGGTAATGGCTCTCAGTTGCATGGCTGAGAGAAAGGGGGTCTCATCATGAGACAACCTTCTCATTTCCACTAGGTGTTTGTGGGTGATATTTCCATCATCTGGTCACCACACCAGGGTAGTGATTTTCAACATCTCCTTATGCTATATTGAAAGAAAATAAACAAAGAAAGATAAAATGAAATTGATGGGATTGGAAAAAGTGCATTGCGGATGAAGGTACCACACACCCTCTACAAAGGCACCCATGAATGAGACATTATGACCCCTTGTATGTCGTGAGCCCTATGCCCATTGAGTCTTGACCCCAACCACCTCATCCACTTTACATGGCTTAGAGAGGGATCTCTTGGAAACTCTCCTTGACCTAGGGAAAGATCTACCCAATAGGAAACCTCATCAACCCTCCCATATTCAATCTTGACAAGTGTTACACATCAAAATTCCCCACTTCGATAATGTCACATTCTCATTATCGCAAGTGTCGCACTTTTGTCACAAGTGTCGTAAATGTCACAAATGTCATGGAATCTTGCAATCCTTAGTTATTCAATTAAGAGGCAAGATTCTCTCCATAGATTTTGAGGTAGTCGATGCTCCTCTCGATTACAACTTGTTGTTAGGAACAAGGAGGTTTTATGCCATGACTATCGTCACTTCATCGTTGTTTTGATGTGTACAATTCCCCTATCAAGGTAAAATTGTAACTATCGATCAGTTAGATTATTGTACCCCGGACGATTGCACTCCCGCAACTGACAACATTCTTTTTTTGGAAGATTCCAATATCACTTACAAAAGTGTAGGAGTAGGTCTTTTAAAAGACTCTTCTCTTATCGGTACCTTTCCTACACCTCTTCCTCCCACTTCGCAACACTATGCCACTTAGTCCCACCAAGGCTTCATACGATGCCATCCAATTCTCCTCTCCCTCACTAGATGACCAACATCTATTGGCGTCCACCGCTTACTCGTTGCCATCTTGGTTGGATTCTTTATCCTCTACTTTCGATTACATCCTCCGAATTTTTCCATCGCATGAATCTATTATGGAAATGCTTAGTATCGAAGAGGTACCTTGGGATGATAACCATCATCGTTCATCTTTTCTTCCTATTTTGGATGAAATTGAGAAAGATATGCACTCTATCTTTCCTAACAATGTTGTTGATTCTCCCCAATCTCCAATACTCACCCAGGACACCATTTCCAAGGGGAATTTGGGAAACATCTCTTCTACGGTTTCTATTGACATCTTGATCAAAGAAGGTATTGTGGAAAATGTTCATCTCGGTGCCAATTGTTCACCCGAGGAAGTGGAATATTATACCTCTTTGTTCAAATAATTCTGCGACATCTTCACTTGGAGTTACGAAGAAATGTTAGGGATTGATCCATCGATCATTGTGCTCGAGATAAAAACTTACCCAGGTGTTAAAATTGTACGAAAAAAACTTCGCCCAGTTCATCCTAAGAAAACCGTGGCCATAAAGGAAGAAGTTGAAAAACTGTTGAAATCTGGTTTTATTTATCCTGTCCCCTTGACCGAATGGGTTTATAATATCGTTATGGTCGCTAAGAAACAAGAGACCATTCTTGTTTGAGTCGATTATAGGGATATTAATAAGGCTAGTCCCAAATACAATTACCCTACACCTTTCATAGACTAAATTATCGATAATTGCGATGACAACATCGTATTTTCTTTCATGGATGGTTTCTCGGGATACAACCAGATTGACATTCTACTGGTTGATCAACATAAAACAACCTTTATCTTCCCTTGGGGGACATTATCTTATCGAAAACTATGTTTTGGTCTTAAAAACGTTGGAGCTACCTTCCAACGGGCCATGTCGTACGCTTTCCATGACATCAAACATATTGTGGAACCCTACCTTGATGACTTACCTAGTCATTCGTCTCATCGACAAGACCATATTGGTAACCTACGGGCCATCTTTCTTGGATGTTGGTTTTACCACATCCGCTTGAACCCTCACAAATGTGTCTTCATTGTCAAATCGGGCCGACTCCTTAGATTCATCGTCTCCAAATATGGGATTAGGGTGGATCCCTTAAAAGTTAAAGTTATTCTCGCTTTACCCCCTCCCAACAATCTGACCCAACTACAAAGTTTGCAAGGGAAAGCAAATTTTTTTCAATGTTTCATCTATAATTACGTTGAACTCACTAAAGGATTTATGAGATTGTTGCATAATGACACTCCTTTCATCTAGGATGACACTGCTCAATGCTCTTTCGATGCCCTTAAGCATGCCTTAACACACACACCTCTTTTGCACCCACCATATTATGAACGAGATTATATCCTTTATTTGGTTTCCTCTGCTTCCACTATTTCTATGGTGTTAGTTCAAGAGGATCATAACGGTGACAAACATGTGATCTACTATTTGAGAAAGAGTCTATCCAGTCCCGAGTTTCGATATTCACATGTTGAAAAGTTGGCTTTGGTTGCAGTTATTGTTGTCCAGAGATTTCACCATTACATCCTGTTACGCACTACCACGGTCATCACGGACGCAAACCCCATTTATTGTATCTTAAATTGTCAAGTCCTTGGGGGAAAATATTCCAAATGGATCGTTATTCTCCAAGAATTCAATCTCTAGTTTTCCAAATCAAAAGCTAAAAAAATGTTGGTTTTTGCAGAACTGATCTGTGATCTTCCCTATACTGATGAGGATACTAAGCCCAGTGATTATCTTCTTGACGAATCCTTGTTCCTCATTAGTACGTCCGACCCTTGGTATGGAGATATTCTTCTCTATCTCCAAACCCAACTTTTTCAGTGAGATATTTCACATGATGAACATCGTCGTATCTGCCACCATTTTAAACGCTACCTTGTCATCGGCGAAAATTTGTATCACCGTGGTATTAATGTTGTCTTACAATGTTGTTTAACCCACGATGAGGTTGAACAAGTTTTAAATGATTGTCACCTTGGAGCTTATGGCGATCATGTTTTTGGGATGGATACAACCCAGAAAATCTTACGTGTCAATTATTTTTGGCCTTCTATCTTCAAAGATTGTATCGAGGTCGTCAAATGATGCCCACCCTGTCAACTTTTTCAGAAAAATAAATTTGTACCCACCCTACTTCGCTGCATCCCATTGTTGTTATTGGGCCCTTTGCAAAATGGGGCATCAATTTTATGCAATGTAAGCCCACCTCAGCCAGGGGGCACGATTATATCATCATTTTCATCGATTACTTCACTAAATGGGTTGAGGCTATGCCTACATTTCTTAACGATGGTCTTAATGAAACACTCTTTATTTTCAAAAACAGCATACATCACTTTGGTGTCCCTCAAGCTATTGTCACTGATCATGGCTCACACTTCCAGAACCAAATGATGAGTGAGTTGCATGTCAATTTGGGTTTTTGCCATGAAAATCATCCCCCTCCTATCCTCAAGAAAACAGACAAGTTGAATCTATCAAAAAAGTCTTAAAGACCATGCTCCAATGCATGGTGGGAACAAACAAAACCTCTTGGCACTTGCAACTTTTCTCTGCACTCTGGGCCTACCGCACTTCGGTGAAAACTACAAATGGATTCACAACATTCCAATTGGTATATGGTATAAAATCAATGTTACCAATCGAGTGTGAGATCCCTTCGTTGAAACTTACCGTGGAACTCCTACCTCACACTTCTGTTGAAGAGGAATGATTCTTGTATTTAACCAAGTTGGACGAAACATGTCATGATGTTGCTCTAGTTAACAAGACATATCAAAAACAAATGAAAAGTCAATATGACAAATTCGTTTAACCTCATGCTTTTGCAAAAGGAGACCTGGTCCTAGTTTATGACCAAGCTCACAATAAGCTAGAGACAGGAAAGTTAGAACCTCTATAGCATGGGCCTTATATCATAAAACATGTGCTACATAGAGGCACCTACGAGTTCGTCAACTACGATGGAATATCTCTCAATGAGCCCCGAAATGGGATTTACCTCAAGAAGCACTATTCATAGAACACATGGCATGTGTTCTTTGTACATTATTGTACTATATACTTTTGATTTGGTGTGCCTTTTCTCTTACGTGCATGAGTTTTGTCTTAGCTTCTTATACTTTGTCTTATGATTGCATGTGCATATGAAATATCGCTTTCCCATCTTTGTTGGGTTTGTAGATTGCGCTAGTCGCCACACCCATCTTTTTTATTCCCAGAGCATTGCTTCTGCATCTTGGTTCATCTACCACTCTCGTGAGTTGGTGAGTTTAGGAGGAATTTTCCTTAGATCGGCAACCAATAACATGGCAAAATATCATGTCATCATCAAAATCTTAAGTGAAGCTTCTTCTCTAGGTATAACTCGTTTGATTATTAACCTAGACTCTCAACTTGTGGCCTGTCAGTTTAATTGAGATTACATTGTTCACAACCTAGTCTTACTACGTATCCACTTAAGGGTTCACCGTCTTGAAATATTGTTTGAATTTCTTCAATACAGACACATACCAAGAGAACTTAATACAACGTTGGACTCGTTAGCTAATTACATGTTGGATCAATACCTTATGCATAGATAAAACATATTTTGAAAAAAATGAATCATATGTACACAAAAACATCACATCAGATAAAATGCAACATTGATGAGCACCACAAAAATCATATATATATATATATATATATATATATATATATATATATATATATATATATATATATATATATATAT
>ML803494.1:130845-148906 GCA_009831015.1 Picea engelmannii
TTTGAAAATACATCGTCAAAATGTACATAACAGGGAAAAAACAATTAGGCCTTCACGCCCATAACATCTTCATAAAAGACTACAAAATCAACTAAGGACCCTAGTTATCCTCTTGTATCACGTTGTGCTCTGTATAGCACACTACTGCCCGGGCCACTCGACGAAGCAAATGGTTAAGACTCTCGAGAACCCCAACTGTATGTCGCTATAAATGGAGAGACACATTTCGCCTCCTGAGGGGTGGGACACCCATGGTCAAGCCTCATAGGTTCCTCTCTACCTCTCAAATTCCTCCCACGGCAATGTCATGCTCAAATTCTACTTGTGCATCTCCACGATGCCCTAGTGTTGTCATCTCCACTGGATGTGATGAGCCTCTGTCTGCATGATGAAACAAAATAGCTTTTCCTGTCTTTGTACAAATAAAAATATATATATAATAAAAACAAAAATATGTGGCAATATTTAGTTTCATACCTGACGCATCCCATTGGATTCCCTCGGGAAGTACCAGGTCTATGCTACCTCGGAAGTCCACTCCAGCATAAGGGAAGTCCTCGATAACCATTGAATGTCTCCTCCACCATGCGAAGAAGTCATCTATGACTCTGAATGTTAAACACTCATTCACCAACCTAGGGGATAGATTGTTCCACCTCTCCATACAAGGATCAGTCACGGGATGCACTGTCAATGCAACCTGTGGCTGCATATGAGGAACCCGCTCTAAGAAAAATGAAAATAGAAAAGAACCATACCCGAACTGCTTTTGTCTGCTTGTCCTGCACTTTGATATTTGTTCCTTGACATTTCAAAGAAACCCCGCACTCTAGTTGAACAACCTGGCCTCTAAGCATTGTATGGCGTATGACATCTATGATTTTGAGGCCAAATGAGCAATAGTACTACCCATAAATTTGGTGATGGTGAATAGAATCGATCGAAGTGCCAATTCCCTTACATATTTTATCACAATTAGACCACCTACCAACCGTGATCCTATTATACAATGCTCAATGAAATACGCCTCAATTGGTTGAGAGGTTTCCCAGTGTCGGGACAAGAGAATGGGTGCCCCTCTCCTTGAGAGCCCCATTAGAAAATATACATCATCTAGCTCTATATCAAGCGTGTGCGGTCCGATGCGAAATGAATTTTCGGCATCGTCCCATAAGTCGATCAAATACTCAAGTAGTAGTACTTCCTTTCTCATATTTTGGAGCTTAAAATACTTGAGTAACCCACAGTTTCACAACGTTGCCCTCACTTGAGGGTTTTGGAGAGAAGCAATATCATCAAACTCATGTTCACGCTCTTTCCACTCTGTCATGGCTAAACAACTGGTGAAATCTGCGAATGAAACATTTAAACATCATTAGTTAAATTTTTATGGAAGAAAATTGTTTCTATTTAGCCCAAAAGACAAAATAATTTTGAGTTATGCGCCTAGTGCTCCCTCAAAACTACCTACAGAGTGCTAGTGCTCCCTTAAAAATACCTATAGAGTGCTAGCGCTCCCTCAAAACTACCTAAAGAGTGTTAGCGCTCCCTAAGCATGTGCACCAACACACTGAAATCTCGGTTGGCGCTCCCCCCAATGCTTTGAGGGAGTGTCGATCTGGTTTGATTCTCTAGGGATTCCTAAGGAGCCCATAACGCTCAAAACAAAATCCAAAAGACTAAAAAAAACCATAAAAAATGATGAGAAGGGAAAGATGACCAACCTGGTCTGGATGAATATGGAAATAGTCACTCACAACCCTCGTAGTCGCCAATCGAAAAACACTTCCCAAAGGTGGAAAATTCTAAATATGGAGGATTTTGGTAAAAAATCAAATGGTAAATGAATCTTTGACCTATTTCACTATTTGATAGGTTCATTTTTTTATATTTATCCTTATTACAAAGTCATTTTTGGGTATTTTTTTTAGAGTTACTAATGCTTTGGGCCTAGAACAGTTTGTGTTTATAGGATTTCAAGTAGCATCTTTCGACGACCTTGTAACACTGACGAGCATAATATTTGTTCTTTCTCATGCTCACAAAAACATGAGAATGTAACCAAGTAGACTTTTATCACTTTTTCGGACTCGTAAAGGTTATACAAAAAAGGAAACTCTTGGAGTCATCTTTAAGCTTTTTTCAGACTCTCTAAATATGAAAAGATCGTCGAGTGACCTTGATTCCTTTCACGCTAGTTAAAAGGTCTCGAAGGGGCG
Source organism: Picea engelmannii (assembly GCA_009831015.1). Lineage (NCBI taxonomy): Eukaryota > Viridiplantae > Streptophyta > Pinopsida > Pinales > Pinaceae > Picea > Picea engelmannii. The sequence continues at coordinate 133,065 of ML803494.1, forward strand.
TCTCCCGAGTAGCAATTTATCTATTTTTCGGACCTCAAAGACTAAAATTACGAAAAAGGACAACCCTGGAGTCGCCTTTAAGCTCTTTTCAGACTCTCTAAACATGAAAACCCACCAAGTTTTCCTTCTCTAGACTCGCTAAAATCACACATTGAAGGGCACATAGAGGACCGAACCCTTACTTCTTCCAGTTCATTAAACAAAGGAAGAGGGACTTACTGAAGGTGAGTTATATTGAGCATGTATTATCCTCCTCGAGCTCATTAAAATAAAAATAGGTACTCATCTATCTAGATGGGGGGAAAATTGAAGGAAGTGGGTCAAGATTTGTTTGAGAATTGTTACAAATAACTCTTGCATTCTCCCTTGAACACGACACTTGTTTTTTACCTGCATTTCAAACACTTGGATAATCCACTAAACCTCTGCACTGAACCAATCCTATGAGTCTTTCCACAACATTGGGTCATCTGATGAATCTCACATCATCCGTTGCATTATGTTTTGGTCCACATTACGTTTATTCTGCCAAGTCTCATGTCGTGCCTCAATGTTCAAGGGAAGTATCCGCCTCGAGATTCAACCATCACAAATTTCCACTTTCGATACCCGTATCATTCCATAGTCATTCGATTCACCATATTACATCACTTTCCTATGTCAGTTTTGTGTCGATGATGGGGGATACATCAAGGCCCTCCTTTGATGATTCTTTTCCCGTCGACTTCAACACATCATCTGAGAATTAGACTTAGAAACCAGTTAGTACCTTGGGACCTGATGCCTCAATGGCAGGCCTCCTCGCTTCTGATGATAGGTTTACATCATTGAACTCTGATCAGATGATTACACAAATGTTCGAATTCAATTCACTTATTCACATTCATTTGATTGTACTAGGGTACCTTGGGAGTCATTAACATGACTGGTGATTTCCCTCACACTTCTTAATGGTTTACCTCAATGAACGGTAATCAAGTGGTTTCTACCATATTCTACATCAAAACATATATTCACATGGCTAGATTCATACCACATCGGGATTGGGATGGAGACCCCCGGTTGACCATTCACTCTATTATTTGCTTTTCCTAGGGTGGGAAGGAGATCATTTGGGCATGATGATATATAGATTGTCACATAGATCCACATTGCATTGGTTTGTGGCTATGTTTTATCATCTCGTAACTCCACTATGTATTTCTTGTGGCTACGATCCATTCATGTCATGGAGGTATGGATCCACATTGTATCTTTGGTGGCTATACCCTTAGTCAATATCGTCATGGATCCGTAATGTATTTATTGGGGGCCATACCTTAAGTTCTTTGTTACCCACGCATAGGTATGTCTTCCTTGGGTTTGAAACACATAATAAATTTGTTTGATGGTTGTTTGCAGCTTCTACCAGGTTCTCCAACTCCATCCCTTTCTTCAAAAAATATACAAAGCGTTTCAGTCATCAGATTTCATCTTCCGACTTCACACTTTGGGGGGCAATATGTTACATGTAAAAATCCTCACTTTGATAATGTCAAATTCTCATTATCGCAAGTGTCGCAAGTGTCGTAAATGTCGCATTTTTCATTCTGCATATGTCACATTGTGAACGACACCATGGAAACACTTGATACATCCTCCAGAACATGTTGGAAGGAGAAACCACATCATTTGACATACTAAACAAAGTTTTTTTCCTTGATAATTGGTCATCTTGACGAATTTTTGGAAAATCGATGCTCCCCTGCTCATATACAGGGAGCGCTGGCACTCTTTGTCCATCTAGCATGGAGCATTGCAGCACTCTGCTACCCATTTTGAGGGAGCATCAATTGGTTGAGAAAATCATGGGAAGAAATCCCCCTTTTCTCTAAGGACAGATAGAGATGATTCGAGTTGGTTTGGCTTGAATCTAAGCTTTAGGATGCATCTAAGGGAGATGCCACAACAGATGGAGTCATGTCCTCAACTTATCCCAAATATAGCCAAGGTGGTTGAGCCTCTAAAATCATGTAAAGGGAGGCATTCACATGGTGAAGAGGGGTATAATAATCAACAAAAGTATTGTCATTTTGAACGTGGATCTTTCGAGCAAGGGGTTGGACAAGGAGGATTTGGAGAGGTTGCTTCAACTACATCGAAAAATTGTAAGTATCTTTTTAATGTTCTCTTTAATATATGCTTTCCCTATTTCCTTCAAGTTTGTGTATTATTGCATATGCTTGTCTATTGTGGATGAATTTGTTTTAAACTATTCTTGGTAGAGTAGGAAGTCTTTTTTTCCCTCACTGTCCATTGAATTGCAAATATCGTGTCATGCTAAGGAGCTTGGAGATCAAGTTCGGATTGGATTAAGCGAGGAAAAGCTTCAGAACAAGGTACATCATAATTTCTTCCTCTCTTTCTTTTTATTAGCTTAACTATTTTTAAAAGGAATTTTAGTGTCTATTTGCATCTTTCTGTCTTGGTAGTAGGGGTATAGAATCCAAGAGGATATTCACTTGTTCGCAGGGGAATTTTCCTATAACAATAAGTCGCATAGTGTCTTTGAGAAATTAATTGTTTGATATAGTGATCTTTGATACACATGCTCAAATTAATTATTTATTGATTGGATTCACTTATCATTATGTTATGACTTGATATCCTTGGAGGGCGTGCCCATTTGTCTTTGCAAGACCTAGTTGGTTGTGGACAATTTTGGGAGAACAAGCCTAACTTGGGCTTCCATGGGGATACTATCCCACATGTTGGATGTCAAGGGCCCGCATGCCAGATGGGGAAGATCAGACTTGGAAGGCCTTGATGATTCCTTGGAAAACATAGCCCAGTCCTCACTTGCCAAATGATTTTCCCAGGAGGAGAAAAATGTCCTCTTTTTGAAGCTTGACGTCATGTTTGGGGGGGATAGAGCATGGTGGTGAGGTGCCACTCATTTGACATGGGGAAATTTTAAGGAGAATAGGGTCTTCATCATGATGAGATCATCTATATGCTTGACATGTGGCCTTTGGAGGCCTACCCATGCTTCTCCAACACCAGCGACTTCTCCAAAGTGGCAAGACATCCCCTAAACAGGTGACGTCCATGTAATTAGGGTTTTATTTGTGCAAAAAGTGAAATTTTAAATGAATTGTTTAATATTGCTTTGTTAAGGGGGAAATATTAGGGTTTTTGACCCCTCATATTATGGTTTCCCCCTTATGGACAAGTCACCTTAGTGACATTTTTTATAAATAGAGATCATAAGATCTCGTTTTAAAAACACAACTCTCCACTGTGAGAGGTTATTGGACTGAAATTTTCACTAGCTTTGAGCATTTTCTCTCTCTCTTTTCACTTGTCTTGGTTTTTCTTGGCTATTGGTGGAAAGGTGATGCGCTAGGCTTGGAATCCCTTTCTCTCGCATGTGGATGCTATAAATCTTGGAGATAAGGGTTTGTTCAATACTATTTATGAATTTGGTAAGAGAAAACTACATTTATTGTCTAGTTATGTTGCTTTAAATTCTATAATTTGTCACTTTTCAAACCCTTGGGAGAAGTATAAGGGAATACACCCTCCCCAAGGTATTTTCATTTGTTTGTTTTGAAGGAGATTATTATGCACAAGTTTCCTTGGAGAATTACAAGGGCATACACCCTCCAAGGTATTCTTGTTTTGGTTTGAGAAACCCTAGGAATTACAAGGTCGTACACACCTAGGGAATTTGTAATTCAAATCTTTTATCCAAGCTTAAATTTTGTAAGGTCTATTGTTGTTCAAGGTGTTTTTTCCAAGAGAAATACAAGGGCGTATACCCTCTTGGCATGACCCTAAGGAGTCTAGCTATACTTGGGAACTACAAGGGTGTACACCCCCAAGATTTTAGATAATCTTATTCATCTCTTTGACCCCATTGCCCAATATTTTAAGGCACTAATCAATTTTAAGTTGCATTGGAGATACAAAACATTTGCCTCGACAAATGTGAAATTTCAACATTTACAAGCTTTCTCTTTTGGATAGTGTTCTTGATGCCTTGCGGATTTTTCCTCCCTTAGGGTGTCCCTTTTCTTCCATGATTTCTCATTTTCTATACTAACTTGTTTCCTATAGCCAGTAGGCTACAGAAAATCACTAACCCTAGGTGTTAATATCTCACTAACTAGCCCTTAACTTTCCTCCAATTTTCAACCACTGATTCCACTAACTAGGGCACACTTTTTAGGCTAGTTTTGGGGACTTTTCTATGGATGATTTTTCTGCTACATGTCATTGAATGATACAGCCATAAGGCTGATAATTTACTGTAGAGAATCATTTTATAACAACTTGTGTTATTCATTCTTAAAGTGCTATGCTCAAATCATAATTGATTACTAAATTCATTGATGATATTTCCAATTGATGTTGTGCTTTATATATTGATTTGGATACTTTATTTTCTTATATAAAGTGTCATCCGCTGCTACAAATTAGGGACAAAAATCTTAAATTGTTGATCCATACTAACACAAAGCATTGCAAGGTGTCTTTTCTTGTGTTTCAGGCAGGTACAAGTGCACGGGAAACTATCTCTTCACTTGGTATCCATTTACCTCTCTTCACTTACCATTTTCAACCAATATTCTTCCATCACTTGAAATTTCAGAGGACTTATCCTTACACTTCCCTTCATCCTTATCATCCCCCCTAGGGTCATCAGGAATGCCTCCCGAGATTGACATAGTCACTCTTGAAGTGCGGGACCAACATCGAGGTGACATTGGGTGTAGGATTCCCAAGTTGTAGCACTTACTTTGTTGTCGGGTCAGGATTTTCACAACCTAGAACTTGCGCTATAACAGGTACCAAGAAATGGGTGATCAATAAATATTTGGTAGGAAATTATTCTAGACAAAGCTCCTTTATCTAACGATCAAGAGTAGTGTAATGTTAAAGGATGACTTTCAAACTGTGGTATTCACACCTTGTTCGATTTATCAAATTGGGATCATATCGACTCAAGATTGTGGCAAGGATGGAAAAAACTTTCTTCCTCAACTCACCTCTTAGGGAAAATTTAGTTTTTGTTCTCCCTTTTACAAGGAGTCACTTCTATCAGGTTGATGATCAAGGATAGTAGAGGGTGGGGGATACATGATGGTTCTTATTTAGTCAAAGGGTTGTATCAATTACAAATTAAAATCCTTCATTAACTACCTAGGTCCACTATTTGGAGATACATATAGAATCCATTGTAGCATCCCCAACCCCAAGTTGGGAAATGCCACACTAAATTTTTGCCTCTGATACTGAATAAATTTACAAAATGATATGCATATGAATAATTTATGAAGTCTAACAACATAAAATGCAAGTATAAATATAAAAATAGTTTCATAACAGAATTAGCATAAAATACACACAATAAATAACATGTAAACACATAAGAACACTTATCTTTTGAAATAGTCAGCAAGTGCTTGCATACCTCTGACATTCCTCCCATCCATAGGCTTTATTGCTCATAAAATCTTAGCAATCGGTCACCCCGAGCTGAGGCTAGATACTCCACCATGGATGGATTCCTAAGCCAAACTAGGTTTATCAACACAACAACAATCAGTTCAAGGTGCGAACTGTTGCAACTAGCCTACAGTATATCATTTCCTGTAACTTGTCCCACCCCAGGAATTGTGCCCCTTCTCTACTCAGTAGTCCTTCGACTGCCCCACTTCCCTTTTGGGGCTTCAACAAAAGCTTGAACAAAAAATCTCAGAGCCCTGTAGTTATTGCCCAACAACCAAGAAACAAATTCCAACATTTCTCTCACCCAAAGAGAATGCCCATAGGCCTGACAACCCACTTCTTTGAAGTACACATAGGCTTGAAAACCCACTTCTTCAACTCAGACCTCTAAGGAGTCTCTAGTTACAAGTAGTTGCAAAAGATCCCAAGTACAAGTACGAATATGGATGGAAAGGAGTACTAAGTGGAACAATGGCAAGAATAAAAATGTATTAAGTTCTTTACCATTGGAAAGAGTAAAAAAATTGGAAGAATGTTGAGTGAATGTACTTAAATGTACTAAGTTCTTTACTTTTTTTATCCAAGTTCCCAACTTGACATTTGTCATAGTGAGAAATACATGGGACCCACATGGTGATACATTCTTCCCACTTAGGAACTTAGAATAAATAAATATCCCATAAATTAGACTTTAGGAAATATTATTATAATATTTCCTTGGCTTAGCCCCTCTTCCTAGACCCTTGGCCCCCTTTCCCTTTAGTGGAGTTTTATCCCCCCTTACTCTTTCATCTGGTTGGTCTGCAACAATAATGTATTTTTATTAATATCCAAGTATGATTACATATTATAATGATAGGCTCGCTATCCTCTTATCATTTTGGCTCTCGAGCCTAATAACCACGCAGGCACTCTGGCCTCAAAACATATTTACAATGGAACTCTAGTCCAAAATATCCTAGCTCACCAACCTATATGTAAATTTACAATCGGGGTTCATCCTAGGGGTATTAAATTCCCCTCCCCATTATTTATGAATTTTCCTCAATGCATTATATACACATGTGTTATAGCACAAAATTCCACACATATGCATTTGTGCCATGGCCTAACCCTTTCCCTTTGCTTGCTAGACATTTTCCCAAATTGCCTCATGCAAGTCATTTAAAAAACATGTATTTTGCACATATCTCTGGGATCCTTTCAAGCAAAGCACAGACATCCACGACTTCCTAGTTTAACACCCGTGGATGCACTAAAAAATGGAAAAAATAAAATAATTCTGAGTTTTCGGGCAGGTTTTTTCGGTTGTGCTCGTTTCCCAACGTCCCCATGCTCGTGCAAAATAGATTCCAACTCCCCCAACCTATTGGGGAAGATATAAAATCACCATTGAGGTCTAAGACATGGTCATGTCCCTTGGTGCAAGATTATGCTACCAACATCTAACAAGCCTCCCTTTCCTATTATCCTCTGAGAAAAACCCCCTGTTATTTGGAAACTTATTTTCGAACATTTATTTCCTATTTATATAGATATTGGGTGTATCCTTATCCCTACTTGGGCCATTCAAGGAAGAGCACAATGGTTGAGTTGATGCTTGAGGGATTATTGGAGGAACCTGGATAGTTGGCTTCGAGACGGTTCCAAAGGTGAGACAAGGTTGTAACTTGCCTTTATGATTTGGTGTTAATAGAAGAGTATGTTTTTCCTCCTATCATGTGTTCATTGTATGTATTTTCTTACTAAGTTTACTTTGAATATGATATATGACATGCATACTCTTTAATCATGTAACTACCTTTGTATTAGCTCTGGTATTGTGTCCATTTTGCAGGTTACATCCAACAAAGGATCTAGATTTTTTCAAGAGCAAGGAGTGGGATCAACATCAAACGAGAGACCTAAGGTGCACCTTTTCTCCCTCATCCTTCCCTAACTTCTCCTTGTAAAGTAGTTATTCTTTCAGTTTTTGTGTGCTTGTCTTGGAGGGAAGATTTCTATCTTCTCCATACAGTCTTGATCTGTTGTGATTTCGACCCATAATCACGAGGGAAATATCCTATCAACAGAATTGGCGACCGTATTGGGGATTCTCCTAGTTTGGGTCAGTGTTAGGGTGGCTTGCGTGTCCCTTTTTATTTTTGTGAGTTTTTCTATTTTCCAAGATTTGTTGCAAAGTTTTATTATCTGGAAAATTTTCCATAAGTTTCTGGGAGTCTCCCTATTAAAAGTCCTTCCTTTATATTTTTCAAATTTTACATATTTATCCATGATTTTCTATTATATCAGTCATGGATATCCGTGCTTTTACTGTGTCATACCCGCGGACATCAGTGAGTCTCAGTTCACACAGTCATGGACATATGAGCAATTTGTGAAAAAAAAATATTTCTTCAATTTTTGGGAGATTTATGGGTTTCTCCAAGATATCCTGGGGTTCTTGAGTTTGTGATTGTTTTTTATTAATCTGTCTAAGATTGTGAAAACCTTCAAATCAGAAAAGACCTTGCTCTTGATTTCCTAGGATTCTTGGCTTACTTTTATCTTGGATTTTAAAGAAAAACTATTTGCATTTTGAATCATGTATTCTACAGTTTATATTGGGGGGGGGGGGCATGAATCGTGTATTTTGTAGTTTATTTTAGCATATTTTGTTAGTTTTTCTTTGAAAGAAAGAAACAACAAAAAAACCCTAGTTTTCTGCTAGTTAAGTTTCTTTCTTTCTCTGCATTGTTTACATTGTTATTTGAAAAAGAAAAAGATACTAGCATAGGATTGTCCCTACATTTTCTTGTTGAAACTCTTTTTTCATTTGAAAAATTAGTGTAAAGTTTTCTTTGTCAGTGTTATTATAAGTTTCATTTTTGCAAGAGTCTCAAACAACATCAATTGCACCTGCATACCCTTTGAGTAAAAACAACTACTAAAATGAACGCTAAACTTAAAATGTACTAGAATTTGTTTCTAGGGTTCACAAACAAATTTAGGGTTAGGGCCTTGGATTAGAATTGGAGAGATAACTCTCCAAGGCCATTGAGAAAACATAGGAGTCTGAGCTAGGGAGAATCTCAAATCCAATTTTTGTATAAGTATATTCGGGAGCCTCCTCTAACATAGGAGCTAAACATGAGGTCGCGAGAAGGAGAGCCAAGGAGATTGACCCTCCAAATCTTTACTAAGCATAGTGGAGAGATCATATATTGGGGGTTTAGCTAGTGCCTTTACCTTCGTGAGGGGTGGCACTTTCAAAGATTTGGGATTTTTTACCCCACCCATACATTCAATCTTTACTATCGACTGTACCCCCCAGACGTTGACTACGAGTTGGTGACCTTAGTGGATTTTCCTAGGGATCTCAGAGGTGACTACAGGGGCTTGACATGCTACATGGGGTATATTTCATATCACACTTTTTAGTATTTTTGGAGGGTTCCCCGCGAAGCGTGGGTGCTTGCACCGGATAAGGCTGGTTATTGGAGGTCAGGATAACTACTTCTCACTCCTTTGTTTGTTGGTACACGGGACTTAATCAACCCATGCCTTCGTCTGAAAGGTCCCTTTCCACTTTTTCATAGCTTTGGACTCGGGACCTCATCAACTTGGGATAAAGATTTGGAAAATTTGTTTGTTAGCGTTGTTTCTCTTAGGGATTTTTGTTGGAGTGTTGCTTTGGGTAATTGTCCTTAGGTTGTTTCAGTGTCGTTGATTTTGGATCATTGATTCAAGGTGGTTAACCAATTGCTCCATTGGTTGGGAAGGACCCCATGTCTTTCTCCTGAAAGTGTGGAGCCACCTCCTTTAAGGCGTGGGTTTTTATACCACCAGTTCCCTAGAATCAGTGTGTGATACTTTTATGGACATGAAAAATCCCGCAGGGGATGAACCTATGCATAAGAACTATATGGAAAATTTTCTTGAGGATACCAGCCAAGGGACCCCTGCCCAAGGGGATTCTTGTGATATTCCTTTCTTTGGAAACATTGGTGGCCCCTTGATGGCCACTTTGAACATTCCTAGGTTGCAAGAAGGACTCCTTTGAGCCCTTCCTTGTAGGCATTCGTACACACCAGGAAGTCCTTGTTTGGGTCTGCAATCTTCAACACATGTGCATTGGTTAGAAGGTATTTCAGCTCTTGGAATCTCTCTTCACATTCTAATGTCCAAATGAATTTAACTCCCTTTTTCTGAAGGGAGGTGATTGGGAAACCGATCTTGGAAAATCCATTTATGAGCCTCCTATAGTATCCTGCTTGGCCCATAAAGGATCTGATGTCAAATACATCCTTTATTGTAGGCCAGTCCATAATGGCTTTGATCTTGTTAGGATCAACTGCCACTCCTTCAAAAATAACATGGCCTAAGTAATGGACTTGTTTCTGGAAAAAGTCACACTTACTAAACTTAACATACAGTTGATGTTCTCTTAGCACTTGAAGCACTAGTTTGAGATGTTCTTCATGCTCTTTCTTATTCTTAAAATATATTAGGATATCATCAATGAAAACCAATACAAATATTTCCAATAAATTACTAAGTACATTATTCATTAAGTAAATAAAAGTGGTTGGTGCATTGGTTATCCCAAATGGCACCACCACAAATTCATAGTGACCATATCTTTTCCTAAAGGTTGTTTTGTGGATGTTTTCATCTTTAATTCTGACCTAATGGTATCCAGACCTCAAGTCAATCTTGGATAAAATTGTAGCACTCCTTAATTGGTCAAACAAGTCATCGATCCTTGGCAAGGGATACTTATTATTAATAGTCATCTTATTGAGTTTTCTATAGTCTATGCACAACCTGAGTGTGTCATCCTTCTTTTTCACCAACAAGGCTGGTGCTCCCCATGGAAACACACTAGGTTGAATGTAGCCTTTGTCCATCATCTCCTTTATCTATATTTTGAGCTCAACTAGCTCTATTGTACTCATTCTGTAGGGTGTTCTAGACATTGACACCGCTCCTGGTGCAAGTTCTATTGAAAAGTCAATATATCTTCTTGGAGGTACACCTGGTATCTCTTTTGGAAACACATCTCTATACTCTTTTAATATGGGATGGTCCTTTAGGCTTGGTTTGTTGTTCTCAACAAAGTTCAACACTTGTAATGCATACAAAGGGCATCCTTTTCTGTAATACTTCTTCATTTGAAGGGCTAATATTTGTCTCACTGAGACATGCTTTCGAATACTTTGTAGGGTTATCTTCCTCCCTTCTTCATCTTCACACTAAAAAGTTTTATTGTAACATTCCAGCTTGGTTTTATGGGCATCCAATCAGTCCATGCTAATTAGCAAGTCATAAGATCCTAAGGGGAGCATGTTTAGGGTTGCTTGGGTGGGTAACCCATTCATAATGAATTTGCATGTTGGTATGACCTATGCTACTTTTCTTTTGGCTCCAGTCCCTAGTTGTACCAGCCATGATTTAACATTTTTAACTTGTTGCAATTTACATTTATCAATAGTTTCAGGGAAAAAATAACTCGAATTAGAACTGAGGTTAGTTAAAATGGAAACTAGATGGTTGGAAATAATACCTTCCATCTCTACCACTGAAGCTTGGTGGTCAGCTTGTTTATTATCCAAGGCTGCATAAATTTGTGGCATGCTCCTAGCCACATCATTAGTTGTGGTACCCTCTTGGACATTGTAGACCCTCCTATTGTTTTGTTCCCTATATGGGCAGTCGCTCAGTAGATGGTATTCTCCACAACCCCAAAAGTTGAAGGGTTTTCTCTTTGTGTTATCAGTCTTACGTGAGGCTGCTCCAAAGGGTTTATTTCCACTCTGAGAGGGGAAATTTTGCTGATATACATTTTTAGAAGGAAGTCTCATCTTAGAAACTTTCCCATAGTTCTTAAATCTTAAGGGTTTAAACCCCTTCTTCTTGAATCCCAAATTACTTTTCTTCTTCCAGTCATCATGAGGTTCTGTCTTATTCTTGAATTGTTCATAGCAATAACTTGCCTTCCAGATAGTGTCTTAGGTATTTGTCTCATCAAACTAAATTTTGTCCCGGAAGGACTGAGGTAGTCCACTAATAAATCATTGCATATTTACCTTTTCATCCTTTATGTAGGGCACATACCTTATCAGCTCAAGGAATTTGTTGATATATTCATCTATTGAGTTGTCCGAATTTGAGTTCATAGAACTCCTTGGTATTCCCATCAAAGTATTTCTCTGACAGATACTTCTTCTTGAAGTATTTTTAAAATTGTTTCCATGACAAGTCCTTCTTATGGATTCCTTTCACATTCCTAAGGCCCTACCACCAAATGGAGGCCTTTCCATTCAGGTTGAAAATGGCCATTTGAGCCTTTAAGTTTTCAGAGTAGTCATGGAATCTGAAGTACTTCTTCAATCCAAGAAACCAAACTTAGGCTTCTTCCCCTTTCTTAATTTCTCTATTGAAAGTGAGTGGTTTGGATTTCTTAAACTCTTCAAGGTCATGACTCTTGGAATGTTTCCTTTTCTTTCCTCTCCTCTGGGAATGTGAACTAGTTTCAATACTAGAAGATCCCTTGGAGTTGCCAATTTCCTCACCAGAAGATTCTTCCGATGAGTGTCTCTTGGCTCCATGTTGGGCCTTCTTTGAGGTGCTCCTCCTTGTGTGGCCACTTTCAGGACCATGCTTTCTTATCTCATGTGGAATTTTGTTTTTCTCAGTACGATGTTTGTTCACATGACTGGTGTTAGGATATTTAGACACTTAGGAGTTAGTTAAGATATACTTGGTCTATTGTGTCGTTAGGTAAAAGTGTGTTTTCTAGTGTGTTTCTTTAGTATGCATTAGTATGCATTTGTAGTTAGGAAATCCGACGATCACGATATGTTCCCGACATAGAGTGATCTGACGGTTCATACTCTCCTCGATCTTAATGACCATTGATCCGTGGATTAACACTCGATTGGTCCATGATCTCTATTTAAAGAGAATGGAGTGTCATTTTCCGATGATCGATTGTGAGAAACTCTCTTGTAAAATGTCCCTGTAATCTTTTTCTTTGCATTAATAAACTGTTCCAAGTGGCCGCATTGGTTGGGGCCGTGGATGTTTCCCTGTAGGGGTTTTACCACGTGAAAACATCGATGTGTTGATCTTTGATCTGGTTATGTGAGTGGTTATTGAAGGTGTTTTTCCTCTGTTGGAATACCTGTGTTGTCAAACATGGTATCAGAGCATGTTCGAAGACCCGCTCCTGTTCTAGATCGAGATCGTGAAGCCGAGTTGCCTCATCTCCATTTTATGTCATTTCCATAAATTTTTGGGCTGAGAGGACTATTCCATTGCATCCAGAGCACTCGTTTCATTCAGGAACACTTTTCATTTCGCTCAAAAAGGATTATGTTTTCCCAAGATACGACCATTACAATCAAACCCGAAGGTATAAAGTTTGAATATGCATTTTTAAAAAAATTTGCAGAGAAGTATTTTGGTTTTGTATTTTTTTATTTCCGGGTTGCTACTCTTTTAGATCTGCGTATTCTCTTTTCCCCGCTCCTTGTGTGATCTTGGAAAATCAGAAACAGATAGGAAAAGGTGCATCTTCCGGGTAAGCTAACCGAGATCTAACCCTTGTTGTCATCATGAAGAGAAATTTTTTTCTTATGTGGAAAAAGGTTTTTTTAGCACGCTCTCCAAGGCCGTCATCAACAACACCAATCCTCCTTCTGAACATTACAAAATGTTTTGCTAGACCATTTGGTTAAAATTTGCCTTATTAAGTAAGAGGTCTTGAGTTCAAGTCTCTCTTTTGTTACTTTTTTTTGAAAAAGTTCATGCTAAAATTGTAAAGTGTATTTCACTTCAAGTATAAAAATGAATCACTATAAGTAGCTTTAATATTTTATTTTAGAGTTATTTATTTTGCATGCAGTTTTTCTTTGTAAAAGTGAGCCCCACTTCTCTTTATAAAAGTGGGTCACTTCATAAAGCAACTTACACTACCACGTGGTCCTTTGGTTACCGTTTATGCATTTTTTTTAAAAGGCCATAACTCTCACATCCAAAGTCCGTTTTCAATGCCGTTTTTTTTAAAACTGCATAACTTTTCGAGCTCTTTCCATTCAGATCATTAGTTTTAGTTTTTAAATTTGTATTATCTGTATATTTAAAATGTTTTCTACAAGTAGTCTCTTACTTACCAGCACCAACTACTTCCAATCGAAATCCCATATGGAGGATTTATTAAAAAGCAAAGGCTTGTACCATATTACTTTGGGAAAGGAAACAAAACCCATTGATGCTGATAAGAAAGCCAAATGGGATAATAGGAATGACGAAGCACATGGATTAATCGAAATGCCCATCTCTCATGATTTAAGGTTCCACCTTCAATCAATTGATAAACCCAAAGAATATTGGGAAAAGATTAAATCTGTGTTTGGTAAACACAATATTATTCAAGCACAACAGTCAGAAAATCAAGTACTAACTTTAAGTCCAAGTGATTTTTCTTGCATTGAAGACTGTCTATCTAAGTTTAAAATACTCAGAACTTTATGTGAAGAATGTAAGATAAAGATAGATGAAGATCGTTGCATCTATATTATTCTTTCTAAGCTAGGTAGTGCATATTCTATGTTTGTATCTACCTTTTATGCCATGCAAGAGGCTCTAGGGGCAGCTTTTCAAAAACCCAGTCTTCAGAACTTTTGTGATTCTTTGATTAGAGAGCAAGATAAGCTAGTACAACTTGGAGTGATCAGCACTGCAGGTACCTCCAACAAAGCCTTAGTTGTCCATCAAAAAGATAAACCCAAAAATCCCAAGAAGCAACATCCTCGCCACAACAACAAGCAATATAAGGGTCCCAAACCCACTTTCACAGCTTTTTCTCCTAATGGAGACAAAGGAGCAAAATATAAAAATAAGAATACTAACAGAAATTGCAACTTTTGTGATAAAGATGGTCATGATGAGTCCAAATGTTTCAAGAATATGGCAGCTTTAGAAGCAGTGATGAAGAAGCACAACATCAGTATTGATTCTACTTCTTCTTCTTCTTCTCATGGACATGCACTTTCTGCTTCTGGTTTCTCCTTCAATACAAATTCTACTTCTACTTCTACTTATGATGAGTGGCTTATTGATTCTGGAGCATCCTATCACATGGCTAAGGATAGAGCCATATTTTCTACTCTAAATGAATGTAACACCAAGCAAATATTTGTTGGTGATGATAGATCTCTTAGTGTTGAAGGATTTGGAACAGTTCAAGTAGAAAATGGTCATTTCAATGATGTATTATGTATTCCAAGTCTTTCTTGTAACCTTCTATCAGTATATCAAATCACTCATTCAGGTGAAGGTAAAACCGTAGAGTTTTCACCTCAACAAGTTGTAAAAGATCCTAAGCATGTTCTTGCAACTGGAATTGCTGATGATATTACCAGGTTGTACAAATTTGACAACTTTGGGTCATCATCTTTTTCATCAGTTTTTGTTGCTCATAGCGATGACTTGAGAAAACTTTGGCACGAGCGGTTTGGTCATCTAAACTATCCCTCATTCAAGCAACTATGTAATCAACAGATGGTGATCAGTCTTCCTCTTGTTTCATGCAGAGATGGTGTTTGTGTCGGTTGTGTTCTCGGCAAACATCATCGGGATAGTTTTGAAAAACGTGCCTCTTGGCACACCTTGGGTCCTTTGCATCTTGTTCACAGTGATTTGTGTGGTCCACTTTCTTCTCCTTCTTTTTCTGGGTGCAAGTATTTCTTAACTTTCATTGATGAATTTTCCAGTCATACTTGGGTTTACTTATTAAAATTTAAGAGAGAAGTTTTTGACAAGTTTTTGGCCTACAAGGCCCTTGTAGAAAAGAAAACTGGACATCAAATTCAAAGGTTAAGAACAGATAATGGAGGCGAATATGTGACAATCATTTTACAAGTTATTGCACTACACAGGGAATCCAAATGCAACACATTGTTCCATATACACCACAACAAAATGGTGTTGATGAGAGAAAGAACCGTATATTAAAAGAAATGGATAATTGTATGATCCAATCTAAGGGACTAAGTCTAAAGTATTGGGCGAAAGACATCAACTGTGCAAATTACATAGTAAATCACACTCCCACTAAGGCTCTTAAAAATATAACACTGGAAGAAGCTTGGATTAAAATTAAACCAGATGTAAGTCACTTTCGTGTATTTGGTAGTATAGCATGGGCTCACATTCCTGATGAGAAAAGGAAAGCATTATAGCCTAAAAGTGAGAAGTCTATATTCGATGGTTATTCTGAAGATGTCAAAGTGTTGGGTATGTGTTATATTCTTTGCACGAGTAGTAGTGTCTGAGCATATGCATCGGGTGCGCAGGGGGGTTAG
>ML803494.1:152517-172093 GCA_009831015.1 Picea engelmannii
AAGGAGATTATCCAGGATGTGAAAACTCAGTTGTCCTCTAAATTCGACATGAAGGATCTTGGTGCTTCAAATTTCATTTTGGGCATGGAAATTAAAAGAGATCGAAAAAAGAGGAAACTTTGGTTAAATCAGAGAAAATATGTTGAGACAATATTGCAAAGGTTTAATATGCAGGAATGTAAACCGGTTAAGGTTCCTATTCCTGTTGGTGTAAAGTTATCTACAAATCAGTGTCCCAAGAAACATGAAGAAGAGGAGGACATGTCTCATGTTCCATATGCAAGTGCAGTTGGAAATTTGATGTATGCAATGGTCTGTAGTAGACTGGACATTGCACATGCAGTGGGAGTTTTGAGCAGGTATATGTCAAAACTAGGGAAGGAGCATTGGACAACAGTAAAAAGGGTTTTCATGTATTTGCGTGGCACTGCTAGCTATGGATTGTGCTACAAAGGAAGAACGATATTGGATAGAGTCGTCAATATACATGGCTTTGTGGATGCAGACTGGGCTAGAGATTTGGATCATAGGAGATCTACAAGCGGGTATGTGTTTAACCTGTTTGGCGGAGCAATAAATTGGATGAGCAAAAGACAGGTTGTAGTGGCACTTTCAACTATAGAATTTGAATACATGGCAGCCACTCATGCAAGTAAGGAAGAAGTATGGTTACAAAGATTGTGTTCAGGTATTGGGTTGGTACAACAAGCTATAAGGATAGAGTGTGACAGTCAGAGTGTAGTTTTTCTGGCGAAGAACCCTGCTTAGCATTCAAAGACAAAGCACATTGATGTTCAATTTTACTTTGTGAGAGACATGATTGAAGAAAAGAAAGTATCACTGATGAAGGTGGCCACTTTGAAGAATGTTGCAGACTCATTAACAAAATCTGTGAGCACTAAGAATTTCTCTTAGTGTAGAGGATCCATGGGCATCATTGCCATGGATTTTTGACTATGTAACCTTGTAACCCGTTGTATGCAAAGAAAACAACAAGTGGGAGAATGTTGGGTATGTGTTATATTCTTTGCATGAGTAGTAGTGTTTGAGTGTATGTGCCAGGTGCACAGGGGGGTTAGAGGGGGGGGTGCAGGGGGGCGAAGCCCCCTATGCGGGGGTCCAAGGGCAACGCCCCCGGAAATAAATAAATAAATAAATAAAAATCTACCTCAGGAAACGTGTCATGTATTTAGGTGGTTTTTTTGGCACATGGCTCTTGCCGATGGTTTTCTATTTTCGGTTAAGGAATTGGGGTTTTGGACTAATCCAGGTCATTGGGTTAGGACTTTGGATGCCACTGGATCCTATATGTATATTGTATTGTAAACAATGTAACACAATGAATGAATATAATATATGTTGGTTTTCCCAGTTTGGGTTTCTAGGGGAAAAATCTCTGTGTAATGTTTGTATTTTCCATTGTATCTTTTCTATTCTTTTCTGAATATTTGTTTACAGTAGACATTGTACAAGGTTAGAATTTACACAAAGGTTACAAAATTCTTCAATCACATTGTAATGAAATTATTATTAGAAGAGATGTTAAATTAGATGAAAATCTCTTAGCATGCAAGCCTAATTCGACGTTTGTGCCTTCTTTGGCCTGCGAGCCTAATTCGACGATTGTGCCTCCTTCGGCCTACGAGCCATCTTCAGCGTTTGTGCCTTCTTCTGATCTGGTTTCTTCTTCAGATGATGACAATCAGGATGAAAATCCACCTCCGCTTGCTCACCCTCCTCCAGATGAGTCCTTTGAACTTGAACCAACACTAGCTCCACCGCTTCCTAGATGAGTCTGTTCAACACGAGAAGAAGTTGGTGATATTGTCAGTGTTCCTTCAGATCAGCATCAGACACGTTCATGGTTCCATCGAGCCTCTTCTCTTTTGGCTCAAGTTTCAGAAACTCATGATCCATAGACATTTGCAGAAGCTTTAGGTCATCTAGATTGGGATACAACAATGAATGAAGAGTATCGTTCTTTAATGGAAAACGATACTTGGGATCTTGTACCTCTTCCAAAAGGAAGAAAACTTGTTAGATGCAAATGGTTCTACAGAACTAAGTATGCATCAAATGGAAGTGTTGAAAGACACAAGGCTCGGTTAGTTTCCAAAGGATTTTCCCAAGTTGAAGGAATTGACTATAATGAAACCTTTCCCCCTTTAGCAAAAATGAATTCCATCCGCCTTTTTCTTTCCCTTGTTGCCTCACATAAATGGGAGGTCCATTAGATGGATGTTAAATCCGCCTTCTTGCATGAATATTTGCAAGAAGAAATCTACATGCAACAACCTCTTGGCTATGTCCAGAATGACTCTAGCCTTGTTTGTCACCTCAAGAAATCTCTTTATGGTCTCAAGCAAGCTCCCCGAGCTTGGTATGCCAAAATCGATAGCTTTCTTATTGCCACTGTATTCTCTAGACGCAATTCTAATCCTAATGTCTATACCAAGAAAGTAGGAAGCCATCTCATAATCCGTGTCCTTTATGTTGATGACCTTATCCTTACTCGTAGTGACTCAAAAATTTTAAACCATGTGAAAACCAACCTTAAGAAGAAATTTGAAATGGCAGACTTAGGCTTTTTGCACTATTTCCTTGGCCTCCAAGTTTTGCAAACCAATGAAGGAATTTTTCTTTCCTAATCTAAGTATTCTTGTGACCTTCTTCGTCGCTTTCACATGGACGATTGTAAACCAACCCCTTCTCCCTTCCAGTCTGGAATCAAGCTTACTAGCACATGTACTTCTCCTGAAGTTGATGCTACCATGTACCGTCAGTTATTTGGTAGCCTCTTATACTTGACTCATACCCATCCTTACCTTTCCTTTGTTGTTGGTCTTGTTGCCCGGTATATGCAAATGCCCCATGAAATCCATTGGAAAGCATCTAAAAGGATACTTTGCTATGTTCGTGGTAAAGTTCAGTTCGGGATACATTACAGTTCAGGGGGGACTCCTTTATTGGTTGGTTTCACTGATTCAGATTGGGCCAGTGACCCTAATGATTGGAAGTCTACTGGAGGTTATGTTTTCAGCCTTGGTTCAAGACTTGTCACTTGGGCCTGTAAGAAACAACAGGCTATTGCACTTTCTTCAGCAGAAGCAGAGTACCGAGCGGAGGTAAATGCAAGTCAGGAAGCCCTATGGCTTTGACAGATCCTTTCAAAGTTTGGATTCCAACACTAGCATTTGACCAGCCTTTGGTGTGACAATCAGAGTGCCATCAAGCTCGCCAAAGACCCAGTTCAACATCAGCGTAGCAAACACATCGAGCTACACATGCACTTCATCAGAAAGCTCATTCATGATCAAGTTATTGATGTGCCCTTTTTCCCTATAGAAGATCAAGTTCCAGACATTTTCACAAAGTCTCTTACAAAAGCGAAGTTTTCCAAACTTCGATCTATGTTAGGAGTTCAGGAAGTTGTCATTAAGGGGGGATAGGCTCTAATGCCTCCTTCCTTCTCCTATTGTGTCACTTTTGTAAATCCTTCAATCCTATCCCAAGTTGTTCTTAAGGGGGGACGTTAGGATATTTAGACACTTAGGAGTTAGTTAAGATCTACTTGGTCTATTGTGTCGTTAGGTAAAAGTGTGTTTTCTAGTGTGTTTCTTTAGTATGCATTTGTAGTTAGGAAATCTGATGGTCACGATATGTTCCCGACGTAGAGTGATCTGACGGTTCATATCCTCCTCGATCTTAATGACCATTGATTCGTGGTTTAACACTCGATTGGTCCATGATCTCTATTTAAAGAGCGTGGAGGGTCATTTGTCGATGATTGATTGTGAGAAACTATCTTGTAAAATCTCTCTGTAATATTTTTCTTTGCATTAATAAACTGCTCCAAGCGGCAGCATTGGCTGGGGCCATGGATGTTTCCCCGTAGGGGTTTTACCTTGTGAAAACATCGGTGTGTTGATCTTTGATCTGGTTATGTCAGTGGTTACTGAAGGTGTTCATCCTCTGTTGGAATACCTATGTTGTCGAACAACTGGCTATTGGTCCATGTTGCAACTGCCTTTGTATATATGATAAGATTTGTAGTAAGACTATGTTAATTTCAATTTTCTTTTCTTGCTCTTTTATCAGCCTTTCATTGTCATCCTTACAACTTTGTAATTCTGCCATGAGGCTTCTCACAGTTTCAACCAAATCTAGAGGGGTTTCCACTGCCCTCCTCTCATCATATTCTTCCTCTCTATTGTGGGAAATTTCCCCCAATTCATGGTGTGCCATCATCCTTTATGTTGTATTTTTCCTACGGTTCACTGACTGCCTGAGTGCCGATAAAACATTTTTTTTTTTTTAAGTTAATCATCTACTAGTTTATGAATCAACACATAGTTCATATTTTGTTTTTCAAAACATATACAACAACATAAATTTCCATTCCTTCCTTCAATAGAGGTTTAAATATTCCTATTAGGAATGGGGTAAGATAGGGTGTTACCCTTAAAGGATCTCTAATAATATTTTTAAGCTACTCATTCATGAGCCCAAGTAGGCCAAGTGTTGTTGCATGCTTTGAGACCAATTTGTAATAGACATGACCCCTAAGTATCGTTTCCAGGGATCCGGCATCAAAATTTCACTTACTTTAATCGTCTCCAATCATCTCTCTGAAGTCTCCATCCTCTTATACTCAAGCGTGGCTTTCTAATGATTAATACCAGACTCAAAATCAAGCTCTAGATTGAAATTTATGGCCTCCTGAAGTTCTTCGGACGTTCTCAGTAGTGGGCCACGTAGTTCCACCCTATCTGTACCATCCCCCAAGTTCCTACATCCACGGGGGAAGTCCATCCACCATCCAATCCAACGACAGGACTTTATCCTCATTTAACACACAGGCTAGACGGGAGTTTGGCGTTGGGCACTTCGACGTTGAACGTCCATTTTCTTTTCTGCATGCATGTCCTTCAGAGTCCTGAATTCTCGAACTCTTGAAGGAGCTCAAAATCTCTCCACGTGGCTCCAACCTTCAGGCCTTTCAGCTTGTCTACGACACTACATCCTAAACCTCCAGAGTCCTGAATTCTTGGACTCCTGAAGGGTCCACCCTCGCACGTGCTGACATATTAAATGTGGAGGTAAGGACGGGTGGGTCCCAACCACTCCACCCACTAGATGGACCAAGAAAGTATGTGTCGGGGTAGATACACAACAAGGAAAAGATGACACGTGGCCGCTACACTGGGTGACACGTGTCATGTTTTTATGGGCACATAGGGTCTACGAAATGTATGAATGCAGGTGAAACGTGGCACATCAATTGTGGTTCCACATCACCTTGAGTGACATCAATGTGCCAGGTCACTCCAGGTTGAAAGCCTTCAACCACCCTTAGATCTCATGGTCAATATGTGTCCACGTAGACCCTTTGATCTACAGCCTCTGTTACTTTGTAACTTAGGCATTCAAAGGATTCGTTGTGTGACTTCCTCCTAGATCTCGAAGTGGTCAACGTACAAATGACCCTGGTCTAGATATACATCATGAGAGATTGCGAAGGGTCCCTAGATATAAGGTTATCGTTACTTCGCAGCTCTGACATTCAGGGTTTCAACATTAATATTAGCGATCAAAATGCACTGGTATTTTGAGAACATTTTTATCTCTCTCTCTCTCTATGTTTCACTCATTTTCCTTTTAAGCCTTTGGCCAGTGTCTTAAACTTCTAGTTTCCTTATCATCCCCCATTGATCATAATTGCTCCAAACCTTTGTGACTATGTCCTTGACTTGCATATCACAACACACATTGTTAGTATTACCTAAATCTTAGTTCTATGCTTCCTTAGATTTACTATTGTTATTATTCTAAGGAATGGTGTGTGTTAAAGCGCCTAAGTCTAATACATGGACCCAAGTCCATAAGTTAAGCTAAATAAGGCCTTTCGGGCTTTGAAGACTTGACCAAACTTTTGGGGGAACCACAGACCCAAACCATAAGCCAAACCACTTGTCAAATTACAGTCACATATGCCACAAATCGACCTAAGACCATATGCTTGATTCACAATCTATGAGTTGACAACACCAAGTCATAGCCCAATCCACAAGTTATGCCAAATTGACACCCAAACCGATTTTACATGTTAAAGCCCAGCGCAATTGCCCAAACCCGAGACCATTCCAATGAACAGGTGTCGAATATGATTCAACACGTCAGAGAAAGTGCTTTCCAACATATATTACATCCATTTAACATAGCTGTCATTTATGCTCAAATTACAGACAAAGAATGCGTGGGCAGGTATTTTGTAAGTATAGTTGTATTTTGGACTAATCGACAGGTCAAGACACGTGTTGATATATAAAATCTATGCAAGCATTGAACAGAGATGAATGGTATCCAGGTTTCAGAATTTGTTATTTGTTGTTGTCAAATAGGTGTGCGCAGGTGTCTTGTGGTCGCAGTATACAAACTGGGAGTGGTTAGGGTTTATTTGTATCCCACTTTCAAATATATCCTGCAGAGGAAGATTCGATGGCATCTTCGTGTTAAAATATTGTAATCTTCAATCATCCTTCTACTACAAGAGAATAATCCATATGATTATATTAAAAATGGTAATCCAACTCACGATTCATTGGGAGATCTGTTAGAAGGTGCAGATCAAGTATTTTGTTTCACAAATGGGATGGTTGCTTTGCCTGTTGTCATACATTTTGTAGAAGTAGGTTTGATCCATTAATTATGGCAGCATCCTCTGATGCATCAAAATGTGAGTATAAGTTTGTTGGGACAAATGTTGCACTCACCATGGTAAACTCTTCTATGTGTAACTATCAAATTAGGTCAAGAGATTTGTAGGTATTTCTGAAATTGATCAGGAACATGTTAAGAAGGGCATCGATAATACAAAGAGTTGCAAAGAATGAAGGATATCCATATATTATTCCATTCTAGGTTTTGAAGATTGCAGAGAATTCTTCATCATCAATGGAAGAAAATGTATCAGTTTTGCAAAACATCTGTTTTTGGATATGGCAGGGTTGTACATTAACACATTTCATTTCACTTACTTATTTTTGGCAAGTTTAACACACATCCAGATTTACAGGTGCTGGCCCAGGTTGCTATAAATGTGCAGGGAGAGCAATCAAATGAACATTGATTTTTGATGGAACAACAATTTTGAATATGAAAGGTTTCATTTTTTATCAAAACAGAGCTTTCACCAGCACAGAAGGCGAAATTATAACCAATTAGCTGTTGAAAATTAGAGCTTTCATCAACTAATTAGCAAATCCTAAGGCAAAATAGCTGGTGAAACTACAGAATGAGAATTTTGAAGAGTTGAGCTCGAACAGAGCGATTTTTGGAGTGATTTAAAGGATAAGAGAGTATTAAAAGATTAATTGCCAAATCAGGAAATATTCATTTTCAAAGATTCGTGGAGATTTTGAAGGTGAATGCTTAATTGGTCAATTAAAGCTCTGTTCACATTTGTTGAAATATTTCTAGCCACTGAAGACATGTGCCTTTTCCTCCATAACACATCAGAGACATAGAAACGATGAAGACCAGATGTCAAAGACCAACTATGAAGACAGTTTGATTCCTAGGAACTAGTTCTTTAGTTATCCTATTGTATTCAGTTAGTTTTCGACTTTCTATATTTAGAAATCCAGATCCAGTTTTCCAGGATCTGAGACTTGTTGTAAAGGCTATAAACGCCTATCTTTTTGATAGACCCAGGGTTCGATTCTGGATAGAGGAATACATTATGTTGTAAACATACTTTTTTATGATAATACAAATCACAGTTTTCTCTATCTTTTGATGTCAAATTCTCTTTTTCCTTCTGTACTTTCTATCAAGTTGTTTTAGCTACAGAATGATGGTTATCTCATTGGTTAGCTCATAATTTGATATTGAGTTTATTATCATTGTTTATTAAACCCTACATTTTGTATTCGGTTTATGAACATTGTTTTCTCACCCATTTAAAGCTATCATCTGATCATCAATCCTTGAGAGCACTAGTTTATTTGATTGTCATGTTACTGTCTGAGTGCCATACTATAATTGACTTATCCCATTGATCCACATATACATAAACACAAAAATAAGTTTACCTTAAGTTACCAAGCATCTTTGACCCACAACCACAAATAGTTTCTTGGAGTGATAACAAATTGGCGTCGTTGCCAGAGAGAGGAGATTGAAGCTCAGCTTCCTTGGGAGACGACAAGATCTAGCTTTGATTATAGACAAAGTCTGGACATAGTTGTAACCATCTATCTGGCAACTCCATGAAGGACGGATTCAGTGGCGACTCCACAACATTCAGATGTAAAAAGGGTTTTCTTCTCTTTTGGCTCGGAGGTTTGCACCTCTCAATTTTTCTTCAGTTCCTGGTTTCCCACATCCAGTACCTGATATGTCAGAATGGGGAGATTTTTTGCCTATCTTTAAGGAGAACAAAGAAGACAATCCTGCAGAACACCTCCTCAAGTTTCATGAGTGCATGGATCTATTAGATCTGCAGTATGAATATGTTCGTATGAAGATGTTCATGTATTCATTGTATGGTGATGCACGTCAGTGGTATTTTTCTTTACCCCCTTCCAGCATTTCATCATTGAAGGATTTTCACTGAGCATTCACTGAGCACTGCAAAAGGTATTTTTCAGATGAGTTTGCATTTGATAATTGTTGTGATGAATATGAATTACATTGTAAGCTTGAAGATGTAAATATATAAAGATCTATCCCTCATAATATACAACAGCCCTTTAATGATCTTCAAGATGTTGTGTTTTCCCATCAACATGAACTACAAATGGATAATAAAGGAACTGAACGCTCTCTTACTATCTTTAAGTCTGTTTGTTATGAATTTGAAAAGTTGTTTTCTGTAGCTACATAGAGAGATGATCATAAATGTATACATGCTATGGTTAATGATAGCTTTGAAGAGTATGTTACAATAGGGGACATCTATCATTGTAACCAAGATATTGGTGATATTCGAGAGGATAACCATAGCATTGATGCTTTTGACATTGTATCAAATGCATCTACTGACTTAGGTTGTTATGAAGCTGAGATTGTCCCCTTTGAAAACCCCAAAGATGATTGTCAGATTGACACATTAGCAGGTGACAGTTTCAGATCTGCAACAGATTCTAAGGGCAAACCTCAGTTTTCTGATTTGCAGATCAAGGCAGATCTCAGTAGATATGAGGAGGAAGGAGATGAGCCGAAAGGTTCATATCAACAGTCCTTCTTATATGACTCTCTGACAGGGGATGAGCAGTCTGTATTTAGCATTGAGACCAGTGATGGTAAAAGAGAGCAAAAAAAATCAGATCAACAGTTTATGATGCATGTTTCTTTGTTAGATGTTGAGCACCCAGCTTGGTATGAATTTTCAGATCCGATTGCCACTCATATGGAGATGTTTTACAGTGAGAAAATTCCAGTTGTTGCCATCTTTGAGGTCATATTTTTTGATTGTATGTTTAATTTTAAAGATTATGTTTCAGAACCTACAGTCTGGTTGTCTGTAAGTTTGCATAAAGTTGGAAGTTAATTACTTTCTTGGCTGCATTGGAGATTTAGTTTTACTTGATCAGTTTGCTTTAACTGATTAGTGTAGGAGTAGGCTGAAGAATAAGCTCTTCATATGAGCAGTGTTTTCTTTCAGTTATTTCAGTTTTCTTCAATAAACAGGTAGGCTACAATAGGTTACAGGTTTGCAGGGGATCAGTTACACAGGCCAAATGACTCCATAGCCCAATGGTAAAGGCAACTAGAACTACTAGGTTCTTGGAAACCTCACAAGGAGGTCTCCATCCCAGCTAGAGCTAGTTGTTAGCGATCAAAATGCATTGGTATTTTGAGAGCATTTTTATCTCTCTCTCTCTCTCTGTTTCACTCATTTTCCTTTTAATCCTTTGGCCAGTGTCTTAAACTTCTAGTTTCCCTATTAGCTCTCATTGATCATAATTGCTCCAAACCTTTGTGACTCTGTCCTTGACTTGCATATCACAACACACAATGTTAGTATTACCTAAATCTTAATTATATGCTTCCTTAGATTTACTATTGTTATTATTCTAAGGAATGGTGTGTGTTAAAGTGCCTAAGTCTAATACATGGACCTAAGTCCATAAGTTAAGCTAAATAAGACCTTTCGAGCTTTGAAGACTTGACCAAAATTTTGGGGGAACCACAGACCCAAACCATAAGCCAAACCACTTGTCAAATTACAGTCACATATGCCACAAATCAACCTAAGACCATATGCTTGATTCACAAGCTATGAGTCGAAAACACCAAGTCATAGCCCAATCCACGAGTTATGCCAAATCGACACCCAAATTGATTTTACATATTAAAGCCCAACGCAATTGCCCAAACCCAAGACCATTCCAATGAACAAGTGTCGAATATGATTCAACACATCAGAGAAAGTGCTTTCCAGCACCGATTACATCCATTTAACATAGCTTCCATTTATGCTCAAATTACAGACAAAGAATGCGTGGGCAGGTGTTTTGTAAGTATAGATGCATTTTGGAGTAATCGATAGGTCAAGACACGTGCTGATATATAAAAGATATGCAAGCGCTGAACAGAAATGAATGGTATCCAGGTTTCAGAATTTGTTATCTGTTGTTGTCAAACAGGTGTGCGCAGGTGTCCTATGGTTGCAGTATACAAACTGGCAGTGGTTAGGGTTTATTCGTATCCCACTTTCAAATATATCCTACAGAGGAAGATTCAATGGCATCTTTGTGTTAAAAGATTGTAATCTTCAATCAACCTTCTACTGCAAGAGAATAATCCATATGATTATATTTAAAATGGTAATCCAACTCACGATTCATTGGGAGATCTGTTAGAAGGTGCAGATCAAGTATTTTGTTTCACAAATGGGATGGTTCCTTTGCTTGTTGTCATACATTTTGTAGAAGCAGGTTTGATTCATTAATTATGGCAGCATCCTCTGATGCATCAAAATGTGAGTATAAGTTTTTTGGGACAAATGTTGCACTCACCATGGTAAACTCTTCTCTATGTAACTATCAAATTAGGACAAGAGATTTGTAGGTATTTCTGAAATTGATCAGGAACATGTTAAGCAGGGCATCGATAATACAAAGAGCTGCAAAGAACGAAGGATATCTATATATTATGCCATTCCAGGTTTTGAAGATTGCAGAGAATTCTTCATCATCAATGGAAGAAAATGTATCAGTTTTGCAAAACATCTATTTTCGGATATGGCAAGGTTGTATATTAACACATTTCATTTCACTTGCTTATTTTTGGCGAGTTTAACACACATCCAGATTTACAGGTGTTGTCCCAGGTTGCTATAAATTTGCAGGGAGAGCAATCAAATGAACATTGATTTTTGATGGAACAACAATTTTGAATATGAAAGGTTTCCTTTTTTATCAAAACAGAGCTTTCACCAGCATAGAAGGCGAAATTATAACCAATTAGCTGTTGAAAAGCAGAGCTTTCATCAGCTAATTAGCAAATCCTAAGGCGAAATGGCTGGTGAAACTGCAAAATGAGAATTTTGAAGAGTTGAGCTCGAACAGAGCGATTTTTGGAGTGATTTAAAGGATAAGAGAGAATCAAAAGATTAATCACCAAATCAGGAAATATTCAGTTTCAAAGTTAAATCTCTGTTCACATTTGTTGAAAGATTTCCAACCACTGAAGACATGTGTCTTTTCCTCCATGACACATCAGAGACATAGAAACAATGAAGACCAGATGTCAAAGACCAACTATGAAGACAGTTCAATTCCTAGGAACTAGTTCTTTAGTTATCCTATTGTATTCAGTTAGTTTTCGACTTTCTATATTTAGAAATCCAGATCCAGTTTTCCAGGATCTGAGACTTGTTGTAAAGACTATAAACGCCTATCTTTTTGACAAACCCACGGTTCAATTATGGATATAGGAATACATTATGTTGTAAACAAACTTTTCTATGATAATACAAATCACAGTTTTCTCTCTCTTTTGATGTCAGATTCTCTTTTTCCTTCTGTACTTTCTATCAAGTTGTTTTAGCTACAGAATGATGGTTATCTCATTGGTTAGCTCATAATTTTATATTGAGTTTCTTATCATTGTTTATTAAACCCTACATTTTGTATTTGGTTTATGAACATTGTTTTCTCACCCATTTAAATCTATCATATGATCATCAATCCTTGAGAGCAATGGTTTATTTGATTGTCATGTTACTGTCTGAGTGCCATATTGTAATTGAGTTATCCCATTGATCCACATATACATAAACACAAAAATAAGTTTACCTTAAGTTACCAAGAATCTTTGACCCACAACCACAAAGAGTTTCTTGGAGTGATAACAATTATGGCAGCTCCAATTTCCTGAAGTAGGACTTCGCCGAAGTACCGTATGTGATTCCCTCCACTGGTTGATTGGATAGTTAAGAGGGGTCTTCACCGGACTCCCCAAATCCACGGTTCATATCAATTCGCAACTCCGACATTTGGGAATTTTGGGGTTATAACACCTATGTTATCCCTAAGTGTCCAATACCGGACTTACCTCGGTGTAGATCCAACGGTCAAGGGAACTCTTGAATACCCTGTTATTTGTAGCTCGCGTTACTTCACAATTGCTAAATGTGTCAGGGTTTAACTATGGGATAGGTCTATCTACCATGGTTAGGGAAACTGCTAGATGTTGGTCACCCTCATTGGTAACCATAACAATCATTTACTTCAGTCGGTTGCAAATGGTAAGGTCGTAACACCCCAGAATTCAGAACTCCTGGAGTTCTGAAGCCAAAAAGGCTTAGCTCCTTTTGGGCCCAGCGCAGGGTCCCCAAACCTTGGTCATATGGGTGAAGGGTATAAAGGAGGCACCCTCCTTCTAGAGAGTTTGAACTAAGTATTCCCACAAAGGTAAACTCGAGAGGTTAGCATGTCATAAGCATTTCAGTTAACCCTACCTCGACTTTCTTGCAGACTCACGTCCCATAACCCTCTAGCTGTTAAGTTGAGGCAAACATAAGACCATTCAAAGTATGAAATTCATAGAAATACAATGATCATTTCTACCTTAATCATTCAATACATAACTTAGTCATAGACATGTATATTCAATCGTCATTTCCATTTCAATACACGAAGTATGAAAATACTTATTAGAAACTAGAGATCGTGAAGTGACTGCTGAAAGGGGTGCATGTTTCCACCCAAATGTAGGCACAACCACTCCTGAACATATTTACCGATGGCCATCCCCAAGCTATACCATGATGCTCTAAGAGAGACTATTTGTTCTTGCTCTGTGATAGTCAAGGACAGAGGTTACTCTCCTCCTCCCACGGGATCTTGGCAACCGATTTTCTCTATACCAAGCAATGGGGTCTGCACAAGTACTTCCACTGTCACTCCTCAGCCTCGTTTATCAGCTTGGACTGAAAATGCTGCCAACAACTTTATGCACCCAGAATGAGCTTGATTCTTAGTTCTCCTTGGAACCAGAGAGCTGCAAACGCTCTTCTCTCTTCTAGAGATTGTTCTTTCCACTATGCTTCCTCGCAGATTTGCCTCTGCTGACAAAATTACTTCCTTTCTTGCCTTCCTCAGCACGATTACGTGGGTCTGAATCCACATCTCGTTGTCAGGTATAGAAGCCTTGTAGATGGGTAATCTACCCCATATCCTCATTAACTCTTGAGGAGGAGTTTTCCAACTACCATCCTGACTGGTAATTCATTTCTGGGTCAGAGGACTGTTTTGGGCTTGTGCAATTAATTCCAGTAAGGTACCAGTTTGGTGGGGGTGATCTCAAATTTTTTTGGTTCCCCTTACCATCTCTCTCATAACATCATGATCTATCTTGGCAAGCCCCCCTTTCATCATATTGCAACACTCTCCATTTTAATTAATAACATAGATACATATATTACCTTTTATAACAAAAGGTTCATGGAATCCAACATTCACACATATTTAGTTTGCCGCATTGTTTTTGGCAAGTTCTAGTTATATTTACAAGTTGGGGGAAACAAGGGTATTACAATAGGTTAGGTTTCTAAGTGGAAGATGGCTTTGATGACACATCTCGGAAATGGTTTAAGGTTGCCAAGTCTTTGAGTACATGCGGAAAGTGTTTGTACCTCGAGACACGATAAAATCCAAATATACAAGCTATATGTTGAGTGGACAAGCAAGTTAATCTTTTTGTTCCTATTTGCAACAATCAACAAAGATATATATCAGCAAGAAGAAATTAATAAAGATACTAGATAAGATGTTAAAAGTCATGTTATTGATGCAAGAGATATGCTAGTAAACACTAGTAAAACTCAAGTATAAAAGCATTGGAATTTAGCAACAATTTAAGGCTACTACAGATAAGTGTTGCTGAGATATAATTGCAACCTTATGGATTTAGCAAACAAGTTGTTCAACAGAAAAATCAACCACCAAAAATCACAAATAATCCACCCAAAAGATGCATTCGGACTAGTAGATTATAGGGGCAAATTATTAACAACTTTTGACGGTTGAAAAGTAAGTTATAAGTAAGTAAAAGAATGTTTTGTTGCAGCCTTAATGGATGTATATTTTAATGAGTTATAGCTCTAAGAAAACCAATCCAATAGAGACGCCTTAGTGGCCTTGAAAATCTCTTAAC
This sequence comes from Picea engelmannii, assembly GCA_009831015.1. Classification (NCBI taxonomy): domain Eukaryota; kingdom Viridiplantae; phylum Streptophyta; class Pinopsida; order Pinales; family Pinaceae; genus Picea; species Picea engelmannii. The sequence goes on from ML803494.1 coordinate 167,185, forward strand.
ATGCATAAATGTTTCCAACTTGAACAAATTCAATATCTCACTAAATCATGTTTACCAAGGAAAACAATTTATTTCTCCAATGAAAAATTCAGATTAGTTCCTTTAAAAATGGGTCAATGGAGTCTTTAAAACACAATTTAGATCAACAAGATCCCTAGGGGTGTAAACCCTCTTAATTCCTAGGTCATGTAGACCAAACTCAAGGTATATCAAGGAGGGTGTACACCCTTATACTCCTCCAAGACACATTGCAATAAAAGACTTGTAAACTAGACAATGAAGAGAAATTGATGGAGGGTGTATGCACATATACTCATCCTAGGGTTTTAACCAACAATATCATGAAACAAGAAAGAATAATTCATATTTTCCTTACCAAAACCAAGAAAGTTGCAAGAACAAACCCTTGTTTCACAAAGACAAACCATACATAACCAAGAACAAGAGTCTCCAAGAGGTGCGTGTAGATTTTCTGAGATACTATGATGCTGCCCAACAGGTCTGTCTTTGACCTCTTGTTGGGCTCTAAGTTTTATCTTCAAGACTGCGCTTTGTTGTTGTTTTAGGACAACAAATAGTCAAGTACTTTATGCTCACAGTTTCGATGGTTAAGTGTCCTTTGAGGTGCCCTTGCAAGTGTTTTATTATCCCAATGTTAGCACATGCAATATACTCAAAACAAATAACACTACCTCTAGCTATTACAACTCTAAATGTTGATTTACAATTCTAAGCATGCATGAAATGAACACAAGTATTTTTGGTCAACATGACCCTGGATAAAATTCCCCTGTGGAAAACCGGTTTGGAATGGAAGTATATATAAGTGGTGTTTAAAGCATGAGATACACCAACAAATACAACATGATGGAACCTGTATATAAATCAAGCTCCTCTCGATCCTTGCCAAAGGATCCAAGGAGATATGTGCCCAAGCTTAGTGCACCCTCTCCCTTTGTTGCTCTATCCACTGAAGTGAAGTGGCCTTTCTCCCTGAAGCTCTGATGGAGAAACCCTTACACCGCAATGTGCTCTTGTGTGTTGCCTCTCCACTGAAACAATACTCAAAGAAATCTGACCACTGCAAGACCTCCCTGCTACAAGTCTGCCCTCCTCCAAGAAAGAACAACAACCACAAATAATTTGGTCCCTAAGCCTTCATGAGCCCTCCATGAAAGGAGGCACCCAAGCTCTTCTCTCCCAATGCTTCCATTCCCATTTCCTTGTCCTTGTCCAAGCTCCTTTGGTGAACATACAAGTGAGAATGAGCCTCTCCTTTCCCTATGCGCCCCTCTTAAGGAAACATAAAATATGGGTGGATGAGATCATATCATCCCATCTCTAATCAAGGGTTGAGATGTCTCCAAAAGAATCTCAACTCAAAACCCACTTTACTCAAGTTTCCATAGTTTCTCTTTATGTCCCTCAATTCACCCACAAAGTGAATTAATAGTCATTTAAGGCTAAAATGACCAAATTTCACTTTTGACTTAAATCTCCTAAGTCAAAGTGAAATTAGACATAAAGTACATAGTACATAGTACAAAGTATTTCCCACTTGTGTTTAGAGGCTCACAAACACAAGGGGACCACTTTCTAAGGTACCCAAATCTCAACAGTGTGCACCACCTTAGCTCATCCATTCATCAAGAGATATACCAAAAATTAAGAGAGAGAGATACCAAAAATGCTCAAGTATAGAGAAAATTTCAGTCAATGTAGTCTTCTCACAATGGGAGAGCTATGATCAAATGAGATAGAAATGATCTCTATTTATACAAAAACCTCTAATAAGATTCTATACACAAAACTTAGGGTAACCACAAAGTAAGCGGAAAACAACCCTTACTTTTCCCCATTACAATATAAAATTTAAATTTAAATTTAAAAATTGCACAATAGAAACCCTAAGGTGACGTCATCCCTCCAAGCCCATTCCTTGCCTTTTATTCTTTTAATATGTTTCCAGGTTGAATCCAAGGTGGGTCTTCTACCTAAGTATGAAAAAAAGTTCCCACCTTGACTCTACCCTGGTCACATCATGCTTCCCCAATTTGAAAACGTGTGTGGGGCTTCTACCTAAGCATTAAAAACAATGCCCACGCATGCTCCCCCTTAGTTGGAATTTGTACTAGTTATTTTTCATAGGTCCCATTAGTTTCTTTCGAGATACATTTCATTGTCCTTGGGATCCCTGGGTGAGAATCTAGAAGGTTTGTGATTGGATTTTATCTTTTTCCAGCTACAAGCCTTTGGTCCTTCAACCCCTTATTCCCATGAAATGAGGGACAACCGCTTCTTAGGTCAGTACACCCGAAAATCCCAAAAGGTAAGGAGATGAGGGGATGAAGTGTGGAAAGTGAGAAGTATGGTTGGGAATGGCATGATGAATCATCAAGAGGACCTCCCAGTAGCAAACCTATCCCTAAGGGTGACCCACTTACTAGGGGCGCAATGTCAACCACTAAAGTGAAACATGGCAAAGAGCATAATGTCCAAGCAAACATTACATAATCAAAAGCACTAATAGATGCAACAAACTCAAATGTCTCAAATATTTAAATGAAACTCACCATAATACGTGGCTTGTACGTCATGGAGAAATACCCAATGTCTTCCATAAGACAACTAATGTGGTGGATACCATCGTGATGAACCCAGAACTGTGGTGGTGAGGTGGGTCTCTGTCTATGCAAGTGGACACTGCTGATCAAACTATCTCTCGATACTCCATCTCTGCAACCTGAGGGCCTTGAGACATATTCTCTTTAGTTATCCCTGGGATTTGGGGATAACTGTGTCTACACATATCTTATTGAGTTTGTGCTCAGTTGAGGATATTGGTGTCTCCAATAGGTTGGTGCCTACATCTTGTTGAGTTGGTGCTCAACTAAGCAGATTGGTGTCTCCAGTAGGTTGGTGCCTACAATATTTATAATAGTAGGTTGATTTTTTTTTGTAAGTGAGTTTAAGAACCTGTATTACTAAAGGGGGGTTATGATACAAAAATGGGGAACTCCCTGGTCTGCCAAAAATGAAACTAGGCCAGGGGTTCCCAAGTAGTGTTTTCTGACATATGCATCGGGGCGGACTGGGTTGCCACCCTAGGAAACCAGCCCAGTCCTACCATATCCAGTTTTTTACCGTAAGAGCGCAATAGACATGAAAAAGATAAACAAAATAACAGTAACAGAAGCTGATATTGACTTAGGACTGACACCACTGACTTGATAATAGACTAACCAGACACTAGTGTAGAATGATGACATGTTTCTTTCCTTTGTTCGTCGGTCCCTTGTTCTCCTCCTTTTGGGGGACTATGCAATTCTTTATTATATGTGTTGGCGTGATGTTCATATGATGGACATAGCGCAGGTAAAGGTGGGATTGGGTTGCCAACCGTTCCAACTTGATTTTCTAGTCTGTCTCGACCTCAGTTAGCAGTCTGGTAATGGTCTCCAGACTTTTGAGGCGGCTCAGGATTTCGTTCAGCAGTTTCGTGTGTTCCTTGTTGTTCTCTCGTCTTGCGTCCGCCCTATCCGAGCTCACCTTACCAATTAGAATCTTTGTTTGCGATGCTATCTCCATCGTTTTATGGTAGAGGGTTTCCCTAGGCTGCGTAGCTCCTGGGTTAGTTACCAAGTTTGCTTCTTGATCTTGAGCCTCCCATGTTTTTCCCTTGTTTTTTTCATTGATTGCCTTCTCCAGCCGGGTAATGGTTTCCTTTCCTCTTGGTGCAACCAGAGTATGAAAGGTGCCCTCCGCGTCTTTTTCCGCTTGCTCCATCCTTGAAACTCGTTGAGGGTTTTTCACAGTTCCCTCCCCCTGGGGGTTTCTTTTGTTGTTTGTTCGCTTCATGCACACCATCCTGTCTGGCCTATGGTTTCTCCTTTGTTGCGCTCTCACCCTACTCCTATCTACCTGGTGGTGCCTCCTTACCCTACCCTTGTGTCTTTTGGTAGCCTCTACAATTGCACTCTTATGTTTTCCTCTCTTCCTGTTGTTTGGTCTCTTATTGAACTTTCCCTGTTGTGGGCTCATCCTTCTAATCCTAGTTTTCCCATAGAGGTGAAACTTCCCATCCTTTTTCCCAGTCACGGTCCGTATGGTCATGATGGATCGATCGTTATTCCTGTACTAACCCTTGCCCCTACTTGCTTGATATCCTACTTAGCCCCTCCCCGTACTTGGTCCTTGGCATGGTGGATCGATACTAGTCTATGTCAATCCTTCTTGCCTTACGCCATTTGTCGTCTATTGATTGTCATCGATGCTTACCCATGGGCTTTCCCTGCAAGTCTTACTGTTAACATGATCTTGTTGTCGTACCTTCGCCTATTGTGTAATTTGACGCGACATTGTGATTGGTAATTGAGTGTTGGGTAGTCATATCTTGCATGGGTACTTCTGGCCTTTCGCTTCCCACCTCAATGTGGCCTTCCTTTCTTAAGTTAATGTTGTCTCGATCTTTTGTTGCTAGTTGGTTGCATTATGTTCTGAATTTTCCTTGCGGGATGTTGGTCCAGGCAGTATCTAGTTCTAATCCTTCCTTGCTAACTCCCTCATTGGCAATTATGTCCGTCATGCCATTTGTTGACCTGCGTACCCAACGCAACTCCACGGTGTTAATTGTTTGTAGATATTCCTGGATTTTTTGTAAGGGGTGTGCCAAGTGCCAGTGTTTTTGAACCTTGCCCATTCTGGTGCCATTTTGGAGTCTCTTCATCGTGTTGATGACCAAAGTGGAGTCACCTTCCACTGTAGTGTTGGTCATCCTTTCTCATCTTAGAATCTCGAGACCGAGCTCCAGGGATCCAAATTTCGTTGTGTTGTTGGTTGAGTTTCCTAGGCTCCCAACATACAACCTGATTATGTTACCCCCACTATCTTTGATCACCCCTCCCATTCT
>ML803495.1:0-20956 GCA_009831015.1 Picea engelmannii
ATCACTCTATGTCGGGAACATATCGTGACCGTTGGATTTCCTAACTACAAGTGCATACTAATGCATACTAAAGAAACACACTAGAAAACACACTTTTACCTAACAAAACAATAGACCAAGTAGATCTTAACTAAATCCTAAGTGTCTAAATATCCTAACATCTTCTGCTCCAAAAATTCTTCTTCTTCCTTTCGTCTGGCTTGATCTCTATCAATCCAAGGTTTTGCTAGTAACATGGTAAACGGGGTGATGTCTTCAATGAATTTAATAATTTGAAAATCTTCTTCTGTCAAAGTTCCATTGGACTTCATAGGTATTTGAGTGAACCTTCCACATAGGTTTACCATTTTTCCTCTGAATAACCCTATTCCTCCTAATGAAGGAATCATAGCAGGCCTCCCTATAGTTTCCCAATTTCTCTCTGTCATGATATTCACCTGTGTCTCTTCATCTAGAACACAGTTAATGTTCAAGTCTCATATTCTTGCCTCGATGCATTCTTTTTCTTTAAAGATCTCTGATAAGTTGATATGTCAGTGTTCATTCAGGGTTTCTTTCATCTGTAACAATACTTTCTCTTATTCTTTCTGGGATTCTACTATTTATGGATCTGCCTTAGGGTTTTCCTAGCTCAGATTCATTCCTTTAAGCTTAGCAATCATTCTAGGGAAATCCAATACTTCATGATCCATAGCTCTGTAACAAAGACAACTAGGTATTCTCCCAGGGAATTCCTTAGCAAGATGTCATGATCTTCTGCAATTGTAATAGAGGGTTAATACTCTCTTTATTTTAAATGATCCCTAGCTTCTCCTGTACTGTGCGCTAGGATCATAGGAGTTAACCTGCAAAAAATTATTTCTAGGATCCTACATCCATTTGATAGTCCAAACATTCTTTTTATGCCTAGGTATAACATATATTTCACTATTCTTATCAGATCTACTCGTATCAAATCTTCTTTCATCTATTAGTTCCCTATTTTTTAAGCTAGGATAGAATCTATCAAACATACCTAGATCCATACTCTAGAAACAAAAAATTTCACTTATCTTACTTTTACAGAGAACAAAGATTTCAGATCTAGAAATTTTCTACTATTCTTACCTTTATCAGAGAACAGATCTTACAAACATTACCTCTTTTCTTTAGATCTAACCTCATTTCTTTAGATCTAACCTCTTTTCTTAAGATCTGACCTCTTTTCTTGGCACAAAGCTTCACAGGTCAAGTAAAATGTTGTGCACTAGGGCAACAGATCTACACACACATCTTCACAGTTTCAGGTCAAATATTTTCACAAAGCTTCTTCTTCCTTAGTTCCCAACAATCACAGTTTCATGTCCCGACAAGAAAACTATTTGTTGGCACAGGGGTAGACCTAGGGTTCAACGCTACAACAACGTACCAACAAAACCCTTACTACTATTCCTTTTGGAAACAACTGCGAAGCTGATGAAGTCTCACCCGAGGTAGAGGCAGGGGTGGTTGTAGGAATCAAGTGTCTACAACCTTAGCTGGGACACAGATATGTGATTATATTACTTAAAAAAGCACTTAGCATCAACAGTTCATCAACATTCAACCAATAACTACTACGCAGATAATACAGAGCATTGCATCATTCACTCAGATATGATGTATTTAAGTACTTTATCAACATAGGCAGGTCATATCCAATAGATCAAGCACTAAGCACTCTCGTATAGATCAGATCTAACATCCTTACATAACATTAGCATAAAGCATAAGCAATTTTATCTATCTCTATCAAAGAACTTAGCAAAAAAAAGTTATAAACACATCAAAACAAGCACAAAGTAGAACAACACAGTGTTTATGTGGTTCACCCCGACCCTGGGGCTACGTCCAACAACTCTTCTTATTTATTGTCTTCAAGTAATCGGTTACAAGCACAGAGCCTCAAAAATGCTACTTCACCTAGGACAGGAGATCTGCGCAGCTCGCTAGATCCTCCTTCTCTGGTAGATCTAAGCACACAACCTTCTATAGCCTCTTACAATGGCTTGCACTTAGCTCTACAAGTCTCACACAGTATGCACAGAGCTCTTACAATCCTTCAATCACATAGATCCTAACACTTAGCCATTCATTTCTCTATATATTGCCTAGACATCTATATATATATATATATATATATTACAAAATAGGCCTAAACATGGGTAACCCCATGGGCCGACATCCCATGCTTGTTACATAATCCCAAAAACCTAAAATGGACCCTAAAAAGGGCTCAAGATCCGTGATCTCTACTTCATCTTGCGCACCTCCTTCGACAGGCTGTCGAAGTCCAAAATAGGTCAACATGACCAAGAATATCCCAAAACTTGGTCAAGGACCAACACAAAGGTTCCACCTATTTTGGTACCCGCACAACATTGCATCAATTACTAGCACACTCAACACTGCATCTGATACTAGCACACTCAAAACTGCATACGGTACCAGTCTTACGCCTGTTCTGGTACTGCCTTTGCACCTAATCTGGTACTCATGGTTGCAACTGTGTTCATCCAGTACCAAACCCTTGTTTCCATAATTCACCTGTTGAACGAGTATGCTAATGGAGATTCCAAGAAGTCAGTTGGATCGAAGTCTCTAAAGTAGTTTTTTAGATCATGATAGACTTCATCACTCATGCACTTCATTTCATGGGGATGAAGTCCATCCATAGAGATTCAATATGAATTTCCAATTGTAATATTTTAAAAACTATTTGATAATTATCCTTAGATCTTGATAGTAATGACTCACCATCTTTATAAGGGATGTTGTATGGACGATAGAGTGGTGTGGATGTAATGAAGTAAGTAGAAAGAACATAGTGATACATATTGTCATAATGTATGAGATGATGAACTGCTGATTCAATCTACAAGTTGAAGGAATACAAATGATCTGTTGTGAATTTCATGAATATGAGTAGAACGTTTTAGTCTGTTATTTTTTTAAAGGTACCTTGTTGGTTCAACAAGGGCCCACCGCCCCAACCAAGGTAAACCTCCTTGTACATGTTTTGTGTGATTGTGTGAGTGTGAATATTTAACATTGGTGTGTTTTCAATGATTTCAAATACATTTTAAAGTTAATTATAGAATCACTTACTTTTGAATCAGTGTGAGTAATTAGACATTAGACAGAATAGATAGTTTCCTTTCCTACTTCTGCAGGTTAAAATTTAATTGATAAGAGTCTGATGTGGGATTTTTAAGAAAACAAAAGTTATTATTTTGAGTTTGTAATTATGGTGTTCTTAGTGGGTACAAGAACCATAGGAATTCATCTCTTACCTTCATGTTCCATATAATGAAGTCTCTCAATCATGTTGGTCGTTTCATGTCTTAAAGAAGGTTTGATTGAATAGAATAGAGTTGTGATTGATTTTTGTCTAAGAGTGACTAAAGTTGATTGTTGATTATTGTTTTCCATTGCTATAGGGAATAAGATATTAAGTTCATCTCTCGATTTCATAAGCCTGGAATGAACAAACTTGTCACCTAAGAAAGATATTTTAATTGAGTATTTGTTTGAGAAGTTTTGTTATCAGTTTTATCTTCTGAGTTTAAAGTCATGTGAAGCATTCAAAAATTATAGAAATAGAGTGTTATGTTATTAATTATTTCCTTCTTGAACTAGATACAACATGCATATGTAGGTTACCTATTCTCGACACATATAGTGTAACAACTCTTTCTATTATGACTCCCAGATTGCCATATAAATGAGTGTAATATATTGAACATATTTATACACCACCATTTTGGTGTCATTGCTGGGGATTTGTAAATGGTAATAGGTATCATTTTTAATTTTTGATTGGTTTTATGAGTTTGGATTGGATTTAAGGACAATCTGAGGGCGGATATAAGACGATAAGACAATAGGTAAGAACCTGCACATCCACTTTGGTGGGGTTAATCCAAAGTCAAGTTGTCCTCTTACCTTTGATAGTTAGAAGTTTGTGTTTTTAGTATTAGAATTTTTTTTATGAGTAGGTATAGGGATAATAAAGGTAGATTTATTTCTTCCAAAATTTCAGAAAAAATAGAAAAACAAATGACAAGAACCCCCCCCCCGGCCTGTCCACACTAATTCATCTAAAACTCGTGTAGGAAAAATTCTTAGAGGAGAAATATCAAAGGCAATAGTTTAAAAAACAACAAAAGGAACTAAATCTAAAACCATTCTTCATCTTGAAAGCATAATAAAACAAACAAGAGGGAAAGAACTGGTGACCCCATCAAAAGGCGAAGCTGGAAAAGAAACAGAGGTAGTGATAGAGGAAGCTACATTCGCCATTGGGGAACCACACAAGGTATTGGAATAGTTAGATATACCAAACAAACTAGTGGTTGAACCATCACTTAGTGGAGAGACATAACCACCACCCTACAAACTGTTCATAGATATGGCATAAGAGGAAGGAAATGCAACTAATGAAACAAAGACATCTGGATTCCCAATACTAGAAATCAACAGAGACGTTGCTATGAGGAATATTCCATTGTCCTCACTACCTCACTTCCATGGTATGTCAACGGAAGATCTTGATTCATTTTTGTTTGAATTTGATATACTATGTAGAAGTTATAATTACATTGATAATGTACAAAAATTAAAATTCTTTCCATCTACACTAAAAGATTCAACACTAAGGTGGTTTATGAACCTAGGAGAACACACTATCTTATATTGGGATGGTATTAAGGAGACCCTCCTCCAGAAATTTCAAGATTATTGTAGACCTAGGGATGCTAGGAATGACATATTTAAAATGAAACAATATGAGGAAGAAAGCTTGGAATATTACCTAGAGAGGTTCCTATACAACTACCAAAAGACAAAGCAATTTTCCTTAGATACAGTCGTGAAGTTAGGACTATATTCCTAAAGGGTGTGAGGGATGACTGAATTAAAGTACTAAACCTCATTAGTTTTGGAGATGTGTACCAAAAGCCATTTGCAGACATAGTAGAGTATTGTAAAATATACTCCTGCAGTCAAGCCAAAACAGGAAAAAGTGTAAGGGATCCTACAAACAGAATTGTTAAACCCACACTAGGAGGTGTTACTAGGATTTAATTGGGGAATATACTAGAAAAATTCAAAATAGGCATCCTAAACACCATCATTTCCAAACTTGATACCATAAAAATTAAAAGGAAACAAGAAGAAGAGAATGTTACTTTGGCAATTTTTTGTCCTTGGTGTAGGAGAAAGCATCCTAAAAAGGAATGCCCCCTTAATGTTATCAAAATATGTGGCCTTTTTATAGAATATCACCCTACCAATGAGTACCCTCATTTACCTGGACTTAAATACATTTTCAAGGGAGGGGAAGAACCTCATGAAACATCCTATCCCCCCAAGAGGCCATGGAGACAACAAAATCCCATTGTGTTTGCAGACCCTACCATAGAATATTCACAACAACAATGGGTACCTAACATGTATTATCCTCAATGGTCACCACAACAGCCAAAAATCCAAACTTGGCAACAAGGATTGAGAGGGCCTGCATATGGGAATGTTACCTTTCAACCAACAAACTTTCCCACCTACCCACAATACCCTTCCAATATTTCTCAGTTGCTCCCAGGATTTAATCCTCCTTCTCTTCCTCCGCGACCACAGCTACAACAACAACTTGCACTGCCTATGAATCCAAATCTATAGAAACAAATACAGGTTGCACCTATTCCAAACCCTCCTTGGCCTACCCCTATTCTTTCACAACCCATCCCTAATCCAAATAATATACCTACACAACCTGTACAAAACCTTGAAGTACAAACCTTCCCCACCTATGTAATAACTCATGTTCCATTTAATGGAATTGAATTAAGATCGGAGAGGGTTGTAAATAAACCAAATCCTACTCTGGTTATTCAAGAAGAACAACAATTAGATAATCACACAATTCAAGAAGAAGAAAAAATAGATAATCAAACAACTCAAAGAGAAGAACAAATGGATAACCAATTAAATGAAGAAAGAAACACCCCTATACAACAAGAAACTCCTCCTCAGAATTCTCACACAACGAAATCACATCAGAAAATGAATCCTCCTCCTTATCCAAAAAGGTTACTTGTGAAGAAATTTGAGGAACCTTTAGGACACAATCTAGAGACTGAACTTAGAAATATATGTGTGAAGATTCCCCTACTTCAGGCCATCAAGGATATACCTATTTATACTAATATTGTAAAGGATATTTGCATTAAAAATCCATGGAGGAAGAGGAAGGAGCCTTCTGTCATACATGTGGTTGGACAATTATTAGAGTTAATATCAGAAATTCCATCCAAATATAGCGATCCAGGAAACCTTGCGGTAACCATAGAAATTAATGGTGTTTATTTGTCAAACACACTTATTGATCTAGGGGCATCAATAAATGTTATGTTGGTTCACACTATGAAAACACTACAAATAAATCACCGAAGACCAACACAAACTTTGTTGGAGCTCGCATACAAATCAGTCATCACCCCAGTAGGAAGTTTATATGATATAATAGTTACCTTGGATTCTTGGGAATACCCTATGGATTTCTTAGTGATTCATCCCAAATCCTCCAAACTAGGACATCCAGTAGTACTTGGCCAACCTTGGTTGGCCACTACTGATTCATTTATTAGTTGTTGGTCTAGAGAGATGACAATTTCCAATGGAACTCAAAGTCAAAAACTTATCCTTTTTCCCCCTACCCAACCAACCACTAAAGTTCCTCTTTGGTTGGAGAATACCTATGGGAAGGAGGACTGTACTCAACCCTTGTTGACACTCGAATAGGTAAAAGGAGTTCAAGAGAAAACTAAAGAACAAATCTTAAATCTATTTTTGGCTGATTCAGAATGCATTGAATATCCTCAATCTTTTCCTAAATATACACATATCTTAAGCTCTAAATTCCAAGAAATTTGGCACCCCTCCACCTCTACAGTAGACACCATTTCAAAAATAGATGAAGTGAAAGAATTATATGTTCAAGCTGTTGAAACCAGTCCTAGAAAATCTTTGTATATCAATGCAGTCTTAGAAACATATCAACAACAAAAGTTGATATAGATGATTCAAGGGAAATCTGGTGCTTTTGTATGGGATTAATCTGACATGAAAGGGATCCACCTAGACACTTGTATGCATCATATTTACACTAATGATCAAATCACACATGTTAGGCAACACCAAATAAGAATGAATCCATCCTTGAAAGACATAATGAAAGAAGAACTTCAGAAACTCCTGCAAGCCAGTTTCATCTACCCTATCTCGGATAGAAAGTGGGTCTCCCCATTAGTTATTGTACCTAAGAAAAATGGGAAATGGAGGATTTGTGTGGAATTTAGAGAATTGAACAAGGATACCTACAGAGATTATTTTCCTTTTCATTTCATAGACCAGGTCTTGGACACTTTGCCTGGGAATAGGTATTTTTATTTCTTGGATGGGTTTAGTGGTTACAATCAAATCCAAATTTCACTAGAAGACCAGGACAAAACCACATTTACCTGCCCTTGGGGGACCTATTCCTATAGGGTTATTCCTTTTTGTTTGTTTAATGCACCTACTACCTTTCAAAGGGATGTCTTGGCCATTTTCTCTGATTTGACCCATGACTGTGTAGAAGTCTACATGGATAACTTCACAGTGTATGGGGATGCTTTTTCAACAAGAATTGAACAATTTGGAGAAATTATTGGTTAGGTGTAAAGAAACCAAGCTTTCACTTAGTCATGAAAAGTATAGAATGATGCTCACTGAAGGAATTGTTCTAGGTCACCACATCTTTGGTACTATAATAAGAGTAGACCCTGCCAAGATTGACATTATTTCCCAAATCAAAATGCCTAGCTCACAGTAAGAAGTCAAAAAATTTTCAGGGTATGCTAGTTACTATAGGTGGTTCATTCAAAATTTTACAAATATAGCTGCCCCACTATTCAAACTGTTAACAAAAGAGGCTGAATTTTGTTGGAATGAACGATGTCAAATCACCTTTGAAATTTTGAAAACAAAGTTGTCAAGTGCCCCTATTTTGAGAGGACCAAACTGGTCTCTTCCTTTTCATATTTGCACAGATGCCTCAGATACTACTTTGGGAGTTGTCTTAGGAAAAAGGGAAGGCTAGATTCCTTATGCTATATACTTTGTCAACAAGAGTCTTTCACCTACCGAAGTAAATTACACTGTCATGGAAAAATATTTTTTGTCGGTAGTACATGCCATTAACAAGTTTAGATACTACATAACACGGTATGAAGTTTTTGTACATATTGACCATTTAGCCATCATATTTTTAATGAAAAAACCTATTACAAATGCTAGAGTGACTAGGTGTCTATTATTACTACAAGAATTCAATATCACCATCATTGATAGGCCTGGAAAAGATAATTTAGTTGTTTATTTCTTTTCTAGAATCATTCATGCAGGTGATAATACTCCAGTAGATGATGATTTTCCAGATGAGAATCTATTTTATATTTCTACTTACATTCCTTGGTATGCATATGTAGCCAACTATCTTGTAACATGAAAGCTACCTAAAAATATGTCCTCTCGCGAGAGACAAAGAATTTTCCAGCTAAGTGTCAATTACACGTGGCATGATGATTTATTATACTGAACTAGTCCTAATTTGGTGATCAGAAGTTGTGTTCGGGAAGATGAGATGCAAGATATTTTAAAATACTGTCATGATGGTCCATGTGGAGGCCATTTTGCTGATAAAAGGACAACATGCAATATTCTACAACTCGACTACTATTAGCCAACTATTTTCAAAGATGCAAAGAAGTATGCGGCTAGTTGTGATGATTTTCAAAGGATGGGAAAACCTACTGTAGTTGATGAGATGCCCCTCCAAGCTCAGGTAGTAATTGAAACTTTTGAAAAATGGGCTTTGAATTTTGTAGGACCCATTAACCCTATGTCTCAAAGGAAGAAGTACATCTTGGTCTACACAGATTATGTGACCAAATGGGTGGAAGCTAAATCTTTATATTCTGCTAATGAACAATTTGTTGTAGACTTTCTCTTTGAATAAATATTTAGTTGTTTTGGTGTACCTAGAGAAATAGTCACTAACCAAGGAACCCAATTAACCTCAAATTTGGTTAAATCTCTTATTGAATAGTACATAATCAAACATAGAAAATCTTCTCCTTATCACCCTCAAGAAAATGCGTAGGTGAAATCAACTAACAAGGTGATAGAGACTATTCTTACCAAGATTGTTCAGTTGCATCACAAAGACTGGGTTGATAGGCTACGTAAGGCCTTATGGGCCTATAGGACAACTTGGAGAAACAAAAAAGGTCATACACCTTATGAGTTGGTGTATGGGAAGCTGTTACACCTCAAAATTACTCACTTTGATAGTGTCGCAAGTGTCGTCATTACAAGTGTTGTAAGTGTCGCATCTTGTCGGCAAGTGTTGCATCTTGACCACAAGTGTTATAAGTGTTGCTAACATCATACTGGCTTATTTCCTATGTCATTCCTCCAACAACATGACAGGGACACTTAGGACACCTCAAAGACTAGTTTTGAAGAGGAGGAATCAGTCTACTAGAAGTACAAGCCTTTTTCCACTGAAAGAACCACTCAAAAATGGGTTTTGGAGGGGACCGCTCCCCTATACACTGTCAGGGAGAGCTGGTGCTCCCTGGCCTTGTTTAGGGGGAATTATAATGCTCTGGTGCCCCTTTTGGGGGAGCACTACCTTTTCTGGGTGAAATTTGGTTTGTTGAGAAGAATGAGGGAAAGATCCCCTCAATATTTGAAGGTGGTTGGATTCAAATATGATCTCAAGGCATAATATTAGGGAAGATCCTCAACTGAAGGAGAGAAATCCTCAACTTATCCCAAAGATCTCTCAATTGGTTGGGTCTTTCCAAGATTATATAAAGAGGCCTTCTCATGGTGAAAGGGAGAGGAAAGATTGGAGGTATGAAACCTATGATCTCATAGGCAACATACAATATAGGAAGAGAGACATTGCAATAGCATATAACTTATGATCTCATGAGGGATATGTCATTTGAAGCATCAACATCTTGTATGTGGGTTATTTGAGCAAGGGTATGGACAAGGAGAGCTTGGTGAAGCCGATGCACTACATCCATGACTGTAAGTAACACTTTGTTCTCATAAATATAAATTCATGCTTGGCATGTTTCCTTTGAAGTTTGTTGTGAATATGAACTTGTCTTCTTCATAATATAGATCTGTATTTGAGCTAATATCAATAGAGTAGGAAGTCTTTTGTACCTTTGTTTGTTTTACAGGACCTATCAGGGAGCTCAGGATTGAAGCTCAGCCAGGAATTTGCAAGGACAAACGTCGCTAATAAGGTACATATCTCTCTCCTTCTCTTTCATTTATTAGCTTAATTAAATCTAAAAGGAAAGTTAGTGTCCATGTTAAGCACTTTTATTTCTTGGCCTTCAAGAGTTAGGGACCTCAAGAGAATCCACTTGTCTGCAGGGGGATTTCTCTTCAACAGAAATTGGCGACTCTACTGGGGATTAATTGAAGCTTTCAGTTTGGTTTTCCTCACAGACCTTGTCTTACCCTTCATTATATTTAGACCTTGTTCATCCCGTATGTTTGATTGAATATGTTGATTGGATCCTTATTCCATCACATCCATTGTGATTGACAAAGTTTGCCTGAGTTTTGTTTTTTTTTGAGCTTTTTTCTGGACTTTAAGACACCAGCGCTCCACTTCCCATGTTATTAGAGTACTTGCACTCCCTGTTGGCCTTACACAAAGCTTTATAATGCTCTAGTGTCCCTTACACTAGAGCCCTACCCTTTTTTTGTGCAACACCTTCTAGGGTTTCATTATCTGAAGTTCAATTTTTGTTTTTGATACTTTCTCAAAGTCTTATCATCTCAGTAAATCCTTGTTTTTTCCTTCAATGCTTTGTCTTCTAAGGATTTATTATATTTTGTTTGGATTTTTTGATATTTATCCTTACTTTGCAATAACTCTTTGTCCTTGATGATTTAGAGTCAATTTGTCATTTTCTTCTCATTTATCTGATTGAGTGAAAACTTTGTAAGGAGATTCAAATATCTTTTGTATCATTTCCATTTGATATTTGAGGTCATCTAGTCCAAAATTTTCTTTCTTTTTGAGTTTTTGGTTTTCTTTCTCTTGTTTGATCACAACAAGGGTGTCTTTTGTTTTATGTGAATTTTACTTCCAAATTGCTTAAATCTCACAACTCTTGAAGTCCGATTAGCATAGGAAGCTTTACATCTACCGGTTATTAGTCACATATAAACATTTTAGCATTGCATTGGATTCCTTAGTGAGGAATCTTGCATGAGGTCATTGCATCTTGGTGTTTGAAAGTGAAAGGAAAATCCTTCTCCTTCCCTTAAAATAGACATTCATTGAAAGAAAACACTACTTATCATTTCTTATGCATGTTTTGGGAACTGAGTCATAATATCATCAGTATTCACTCCCATACACCTCTGAGTAAACAACAACCACTAAAATCAACGGTTCACTAAAATTTATCAGACATTTTACATCTTTGTTAGCAAACCTACATTAGTTTAAGGTGTAGGGCTTTGGAATAGTTTGAAAGGATAACTTTCCAAAGCTATCAAACAAACTTGGTATCTTGCAGTAGGGAGAGTGAAATCAAATTGTCATATAGGATTTTTGGGATCCCCCTCTCACACAGGGGTTACGCACGAGGTCACACTCGAGAGAGCTATGGATATTATCCCTATGTGGTTTGACTGACTGTAGTAGTCGGATCGTATTATGGGGGTCGCTTAAAGGTATACCCACAATGTTGAGTGGAAGCCTTTCAAGTTGACTTCGAGCTAGATACCCAGCCCTTATGTTCAGACTGGAGTATTGAATGTACCTGCCCAGGGGATAAGTACGAATTGGTGACCTTAGTAGCCATAATATGTAGGGTCCCACACAAGGTGACGGTGAAGGGAAGTCTCACTGTACCTGGAACAGACATTGGTCAAACTCACTCGGTCTCCTTGGAGGGTAAATCCACAATTACTGTGTGGAATCTTGCACCAAGGCGTAAGTCTGTTAAGCAGGTCATCAACATAACTGATCCACCCACTCTATCCCTGCCCCTTCCTATTTCAATCTTGCGACGTTGGATTTCATCACCAACTAGTGGTTTCATTGTGGGAAGGTTGTGTTTGATTGTTTGCTTCTCAGATTCATAGCGTGTGTTGGTTGTGTTACTTAGTGTACCTTAGGTTGAGTTAGTGTTAATGGAATCAAATCTTGAGAGTACCAATGGAGGAACCCCTTCTCCTGGGGAACCTTATTCCTTTCCTTCATTTGGAAACTTTGGACCTCCGTATATTGCCACACTGAGTCTTCTGAGACTCACCATTGGATTACCGGTTTGGTTGTTCCCCACTCCAGTGATCTCGAATCCTCCCAATGTTTCAACTGCACCTAATACTTTAGATGTCAGTAAACCATCCACACATCAACCTCATGTCGAATTTTTTCCTTCTTCACCCATTACGTCTCCTTCCCTTTCTCCTTCTTCACCTATTGAAATCTCCAAAGAAAGTAGCCAGGTTGATCAGAAGAAGAAGAAACAGAAAGAGAAGAAGAAGAAGATCTCAAAAAGGACCAAGGCCCCAACAACATCAGATGTTGGATCCAAGTAACCAGTTACTGTTAATAGTACTAGGAGTGTTGATGAGGTCAACAAGATTAAAATAAAGAATCTTAAACCCAAATTCCCTTGCAGTCTTTGTAAGGGTGACCATTTTCTGAGGGATTGCCCTGGTGTTCCCAAGGTCTTAGAAATGTAGTCCTCCATGTCATCGGCCTCTACCAGTCATGCCAATGATACCCCTTCAACTAGTGATGTTAAGGCTGGTAAGAAGAAGAAAACTGTCAAGTTCCCTTGCATGTTATGTAAAGGTGATCATTACTCTCACCTTTTCCCTCATATGGATGAGGCTTCTTATCTTTTGGAAAATATTCAACTTCCAGTTGGTTATCGTAGGTTTTCCCCCAACCCCTCATTAGCTGATGGATTGGTCAATTCAGTTCCATCCCCGATCAGTCCAATTGATCAGGTGGTCAATCTAGTTTCATCCTCAGTTGAACCACTAACCAAAGTAGTTGATCTAGTTCTGTCATCGATCAGCCCCACTTCTCATCCAAAGAGTGAAACCCAAGTGACTGATCCATTCCCGTCATTGTTCAGTCCCATCCTTCATCTGAAGAGTGCCAACATGGCCTATCCCACTCCTCCTCTGACGAGTGCTAAAGTGGTTGCTCCAATCACTTCATCGGTCAGTCCGATTGATCATGTCATCAATCTGGTCACATCCTTAGTTGAACTAGTTGACAAAGTGGTTGATCCAATTCCATCTTCGGTCGATACCGCTCTCCCGTTAGAGAGTGCAACCCAAGCGGTAGATCTGGTTCCGCCATCGTTCGATCCCACTCCTCCCTTGAAGAGTGCCAAAGTGAATGATCCAGTCACACCCTTCATCCGAAGAGTGCCAAAATGGTTGTTCCAGTTACATCATCGGTCAATCCCACTCTTCCTCTGAAGAGTGCCAATGTGGTCAATCTGACCCCATCATTGGTTGATCCTACTCTCTCTCTAGAGAGTAAACTCGATACTACCCACATTTTTCTCATTTATACAAAATCTACCATGTCGAGGGGCATTCCTCCTTCTCCTGCAAAAACCCCTCCAAGTAATGAGGCCATACTTTTTGATTGGGGTGCGCTAACTAGACCTCATCTTCCATCTCACATTCCTTTCCAGATTATAGTACAAGTTTGTGGTCGGGACATTCCTCAAATGTTGATAGATGAAGGTATGTCCATTAGTATTTTGTCCTCTGTTGCTTGGAACACTTTGGGTTGTCCTCATCTCGTGTTGATTACACAGAATATGTTATCTTTTAACAGAAGAACCAGTCAACCTTTAGGCACCCTTCCTCAGTTTCCCATAACTTTGGGAGGGAAAACTGCCTTTATTGATGTCATGGTAGTCCGAGACCCCTTGATTTTTTCTTTACTCCTTGGGCGGGATTATGTCTATGCCATGAAAGCTATTGTATTCACTCTTTTCCACATGATATATTTCCCTCATGATGGAAGAATTGTGACTATTGATCAACTTTCATTCATCAGTCTTGACTCGATTACCTCCCTAAATGGTTCTTATATGCAGACAATATCACCCTGGCCACATGTTAATTATGTGGTGTTGTGTCCCGTGACTTCAAATATTGATGATTTATATCCGGTAGTTGACATGGTGATCTCTTTGGTAGGATTATTGGAGCATGATCTCCTTACCCTTGTCACGACCCTCGACATGTGTTCCTTCGAGAGCACTGTTCTTCCATCCAGTGAAGATCTCTTGGAATCAATGAATGAGTTTTGTCCCTTGACATGGTGTCCTTCCAGACCATTATCCTCTTGGAATCCATGATCAAGAAGAAGCCACGAGCATAGTTTCTCTTCTCTGTGGCAAGCTCATTAAAAAATGAAACAGAGGCCACGAGCACAATTTCTCTTCTCTGTAGCAAGCTCACTAAAAAATGAAATAGAGGCTTTGATCATAGTTTTCTTCTCTGTAGCAAGCTCGTTAAAAAGTGAAACAAAAATCTAGGGATTGAACCTGGAACCTTGAGCATTGTTCTTTTCCTATAGCAAGCTCGTTAAAAAATGAAACAAAAATCTGGGGATTGAACCCGAAACCTTGAGCATTATTCTTTTCCTGTGTCAAGATCGTTAAAAAATGAAACAATCACCTCTCCCTTCAAGTTGATTCTTTCTCCAGATCTCATAGATGTCGAGTCGAGTCTTTCATTAGGTCTCATTTTTGAACCTTCATTTCATCCACCTGTATCCTTTTTCTCCATTTAGCACAAAAATTGGTGAAAACCTCAAAGTCAGTGAATGAATTGAAGCTCGGGGGGCATTTCTCCAGCCTTTGATGATCATTCTGGAGTCAAGCCACTAGCTTTCAAGCTGGGGTCAGAGTACCAAGCTTAGTCTTTGTTCTTTCTCATGCTTGTGAAAACATGAGAATGTAACCGAGAAACCTTTTATCTCTTTTTCGGGCTTGCATGGATATATGAAAAAGGAACCCCCTTGAGTCTTCTTTAAGATCTTTTCAGACTCTCTAAACGTGAAAAGCTTGTCGAGTGATCTTGCTTCCTTTCCCACTTGTTAAAAGGTTTGAAAGGGCGTCTTTAGAGTGATAATTTATCTCTTTTTCGGCCTCGCGAGACTAACATTATGAAAAAGGAAAATAATGGAGTCGTCTTTAAGTTCTTTTTCAGACTTTCTAAATATGAAAAACCACTGATTTTACCTTCTCTGGACTCGTTAAAAAATCATACATTGAAGGGCCCATATGGGACCGAACCCTTACTTCTTCCAGTTTGTTAAACAAAGGAAGAGGGACTTACCAAAGGTGAGTTATATCGAGCATGTGTTACCCTCCTCGAGCTCGTTAAATTACAAATAGATACTCATCTATCTGGAAGGGGGAAAAATTGAAGGAAGGAAGCCTAGCAGTTTTTGAGAACATTACCACTAACTCTTAGAGTCGCCCTTGAACATGACACTTTGTCTTTGCGCACATATTAATCTGAAAAACCTCTACACTGAACCAATCCTTTGAGTTTTTCTTACTCCTTTGGGTCACCCGACGAAAGTCATAGTATCCACTGCATCATCATGTTTTGGTCCATGTCATGTTTCTTCTGTTGTGCCTCAGTGTTCAAGGGAAGTATCTACCTTGAGAGTTAGCCATAAAAAATATCTTGTTTCAATACCCGTGTCAATATATGTTCATTTGATCTACTAATTTAAATATATGTCTCAATTTTGTATCGTTGATGGGGGATACATCAAGGCCCTCTTGCGATGAGTCTATTCCTGTTGACTTCAACACATTATCTGGGAACTAGAATTAGAAACCAACTAGTACCTTGGGACCTGCATGCCTTAATGGCAGGCCTCCTCATATGACAATGGTTTTACATCATTGACCTTTGATTGGATGATTCCACGAATGTTCGACTTCATCTCCTCTATTCACATTCGTTGGAATGTACTAGGGTACCTTGGGAATCACTAACATCAATGGTGATTTCCCTCGCGCTTGTTAACGGTTTACATCATTGACCGGTAATCAAGTGGTTTATACCATGTTCGAAATTAGGACATCTATCCACATGGTTAGATTTGTACTACATCAGGATTGGTAAGAAGACCCTGGGTTGATTCATCACTCTTATATGTACTTTTCCCAGGTTGTGAAGGAGTTTCGTTTGAACAATGACACATATATTGTTACATAGATCCACTTTGTATTGGTCGTGGCTATGTCTTATCATCTCATAGATCCACTGTGTATTCTTCATGGATACGATTAGTTTATGTCATAGGAGTATAGATCCACACTGTATCCTCGGTGGCTATACCTTTTATCAATATAATTATGGATCCACAGTGAATTTTATGGTAGCCATATCTTGTAAGTATTTATCACCCAAGCATAGGTATGTCTGCCTTGGGTTTGAAACATGTCATAATATTTGTTGGATGTTTGTGTGTAGCTTCTATCAAGTTCTACATCTATACCCTTAGTTAAAAAAGTCTACAAAGTACTTCATTCATCACGTCTTCCAACTTCGTAGTTTGGGGGGCAATCTGTTACACCTCAAAATTACTCACTTCGATAGTGTCGCAAGTGTTGTCATTACAAGTGTTGTAAGTGTCACATATTGAACACAAGTGTTATAAGTGTTTCTAACATCATACTACCTTCTTTCTTATGTCATGCCTCAAACAACATGATAGGGACACTTAGGACACCTCAAAGACTAGTTTTGAAGAGGAGGAATCAGTCTACTAGAAGTATAAGCCTTTTGCCACTGAAAGAACCACTCAAAAATGGGTTTTGGAGGGGAGAGCTCCCCTATACACTGTTAGGGAGTGATGGAACTCCCTGGCCTTCTTTGGGGGAGTATTATAACGCTCCGGTGCCCCTTTTGGGGGAGTGCTACCTTTTCTGGAAAAATTTTGGTTTGTTGAGAAGAATGAGGGAAATATCCCCTCAATATCTGAAGGTGGTTGGATTCAAATATGATCTCAAGGCATGATCTTAGGGAAGATCCTAAAATGAAGGAGATAAATCCTCAACTTATCCCAAATATCTCTCAAGTGGTTGGGTCTTTCCAAGCTTATATAAAGATGCCTTCTCATGGTGAAAGGGAGAGGAAATATTGGAGGTATGAAACCTATGATCTCATAGGCAACATACAGTATAGGAAGAGAGACATTGCAATAGAATCTGACTTATGATCTCATGAGGGAGATGTCATTTGAAGCATCATCATCTTGTATGTGGGTTATTTGAGAAAGGGTATGGACAAGGATAGCTTGGTGAAGCTGTTGCACTACATCCATGGCTGTAAGTAACACTTTGTTCTCATCAATATAAATTCATTCTTGGCCTGTTTCCTTTGAAGTTTGTTTTGAATATGAACTTGTCTTCTTCATAAGATAGATTTTTATTTCAGCTAATCTCAATAGAGTAGGAAGTCTTTTGTACCTTTGTTTGTTTTACAGGACCTATCAGGGAGCTCAGGATTGAAGCTCAGCCAGGACTTTGCAAGGACAAACATCACTAATAAGGTACATATCTCTCTCCTTCTCTTTCATTTATTAGCTTAATTATATCTAAAAGGAAAGTCAGTGTCCACGTTAAGAACTTTTCTATCTTGGCCTTAAATAGTTAGGGACCTCGAGAGAATCCACTTGTCCACGGGGGGATTTCTCTTCAATAGAAGAAAATGCTACTTCCCATAGAATTTCAAGTAAAAACCTTCAGGACTGCCATGCAATTAGGGATGGATCTGGATGAGGCTCAGAAACAAAGACTATTACAATTAAATGAGCTTTATGAGATCAAATAAGATTCTCTTCAAAGGACCACCCTTATACAAGAAAAAAGGACTAAATGGCATGAAAAGTACATAAAAGATAAGTCTTTTCAGTTAGGTGATTGGGCCCTCCTGTATGATAGTAGGTTCAAAAATTGTAAAGGTAAATTGTCTACTACATGGTTGGGACCCTATGAAGTTGATACAATTTATGACAATGGTTCAGTAAAGATAAAAACTATTGATGAGACTTAGACTCCCTTTGTCGTAAATGGGCTTCGATTGAAGGTTTATCATACGCCTTTATCTAGAGAGGATTTTGTCAAAAATGTTCTTCAGAATTCCGAAATGAAACTGGTATGCAAGGGGGTTTCTCCTCCTACTGACCCACCAGAGTAAGTTCAATTGCGTGAATTAATTTGACTATGTACATAGGTGTGTCATTAGATAGATATTTTCTTTTTCTTATGTAACTAACAAAAACAAAAAGTTGGTTGTGTTCTCATGTAGATAAATGAATAAGGCGGACATCTACCAGATGGAATTTTCTTTAAATTTTTCAGAATCCTAAAAATTGAAAATACCAGCAAGAAGGAACTGGCCTGGGTTGGAGAAAAATCCATGAGACATTATATGGATTTTTCTTTAAGTTTTTTAGACTCCTAAAAATTGAAAACATCGATGAGAAAGAACTAGCTTGGGCTCGAGAAAAATCCACGGGACAATATATAGAGTTTTCTTTAAGTTTTTTAGAATATTTAAAATTGAAAACAACGACGAGCATTAACTAATTTGGGCTCTAGAAAAATCCACAGA
Organism: Picea engelmannii; assembly: GCA_009831015.1. Lineage (NCBI taxonomy): Eukaryota > Viridiplantae > Streptophyta > Pinopsida > Pinales > Pinaceae > Picea > Picea engelmannii. Next base: position 18,790 of record ML803495.1, read on the forward strand.
AAAGTATTATTTAGGATTATTATTTTTTCAATAAAAGGAGGTGCTAACAGGAGCAGTGATCAACCTGGTTCCAAAAGAGGAGGGTTCTAAATCTCAATATATGGTCATCCAACTACATAATACATTCTTGTCACAAAGCTTGGAAGCCAGTCACCGAATTATTTTTCATTATTCTGATAGAAACCCAGAGTTATTGCATCTAGTGTTGGTATTTGTTTCACCTACATGGTTTTTCAGTTGAATCGGATCACAGGTCCTCTTCTAGAACACCATAAAACACCAGTTACTTCTACAAAGTGCAACCTACAAAAGTTTCAGTCTATAAAGCACTACCACCAGGTACTGTGTCAAGTTCTCCTCGAGTAACAAAATACAATTTTTTCCTCTGTGATCATCCAGTACTGGACCACATCTCAACGTTCATCTAGTACTGTACCACATCTCTATGTTAATCTTGTACTAGAAAACATCTCTGCATTCATCCGGTATTGTGGGAGGAAGTATGTGCTCATTCGGTACTGGACCACATCTCTATGTTCCTATGGTACTGGACAACCTCTATGCATTCATCTGATACTGTGGGAGGAAGTCTATGCTCATCTGATACAGAACCACATCTCTGCATTCATCCAGTACTGGACAACATTTCTACATTCATCTGGTACTGATGTTCTCATCTATGCTCATCTGGTACAAAAATAAAATGTTTGTGCTATTCCGGTACTGAGCACAACCCTCTATTCATCTGGTACTAAGGTGATTCGGTACTGGTAATAAGGTGTTGGTAGCTCTTATCTCAAATTCAAGTTTTGTTGCTCGATTTAAGTGTTTCAAGTACTAGGATGTATAAACTCAACATTTTTTTGTTTTATTAAGAAATTAGACTAATTATGTATTAAACATATGGTTACTCTCAAATTACGATGCACTCCCTACCATGAACTTCTGCAAATCCTTGTCTACAGTTCCTTATGAAGAAGACATTCCTATATACCCAAAATGATGTGAGTACAAGGTAATTGTGTCTCTTATAGGATCAATTTCATGCCTTCCATTTATCTGGTAGAAAAACATTATAATACCATGATTCAATATCGTGCCATACAAATGACTCGAGCCACATCTTTATGCATGTCAAACCATGATTCCGATGACGTCAACCATTTTCATACTTGTGAGTTCTGATCATAATGACCACATATCTTTTCATCATTATATAACACTCTCATGAATATGGTCTGACACCAACTCTCATACGATTCTATAAGTTATTCATGAATTCGACCTGTCTTACCTTGTCATCATTACACTCGATGTGACTGTTGTAAACCAAATATCAATTTATAAATTCTCCTCTGGATGGTTTTGCAATCTAGATGAGCATTATTTACCATTTATATTGTCACACCACCTGCATTCATACTATGATCTTGTGCCTTCGTATCTTTTGCATACTTATCCTCTTCCGGTACTCCATTACATTCTGCGTTGATTCAGTACTCCATCACGGTTTGCGTTGATCCAGTATTCAACCCTCGATCCTTTTTTCATGCCTCATAAGCCTTAAGAATTGTTTTAAGCTAGCATTGGGGTCGACATGCATGATCCTATGTTCCAATTATACAGGGAAACACCAGAATATCAAGCTTCCAGGGAAATATTTGAATGGGTCCGCTGGGTCCCATTTTTTGAGAAGTTTAAAGGCTATCATGAAGGAATCTGTCTTGCTTTTGTGCAGACATATGATGGAGAAAGTGTTCAGTTTGGATATATGAAGTTAATGATTTCAGAGGCCACCATAGCAGAATCTAAATGCCTCCCTTCATCTGGAGAAAAATACTTCAAGGGGGTGATTGTTGACAGGAATCTTTGTCAAAACTTTCTTAGGCCAGAACATCAAGACCCTTATTCGACTAAGGGAATTCCTCAAAGCTGCATCAAAAAAGAATATTGGACGATGCTCATTAGTTTGTAGAGATTTCTCACCTACGAAGGGAGGTATGCAGTAACCTTCCTATACCATTTGAAACTTTAATCACATTTTGAAGGAGGGCCACAAATTTATTTTCCTCACTTCCTATGGATGAGTTTAAATAAAATGGTGAGAGGAGTGAAATCAACTTCCAAGAAACCTGAAACTAGCCTCTATCACCATGGCCTAATAAAA
>ML803495.1:21006-41116 GCA_009831015.1 Picea engelmannii
CTAGAAGAACGAATCCTATAAGGTCATGCCACATCTAAGAAGGAAAATCTTACCTAGTCTAAAGTACCTATTCCAACCTCAAGTCCTAAAGATAAACTACCACAGAGTAAGAAATGAAAGAGGAAGAAGACAAATCAACATAAAGTTTCACATGAAGAGAAAGAGCAAGAAGACAGATCAATAGGAAGTTTCACATGATGTCCCAAAGGCAATTGTTGAGCTCCCTCAAGAATCAATTAAGGAGTTGGAAAAGACCTCTGAAGAAATTATTATGTCTCCTCAATAATCAGTTAGTGAGTTATAAGAAACTCCTAAGATGACAAGTGGAAGCAAGGGGAAACTCAAAACGAGGAAGGCTCGAAAGAAAGAAATTCCAAAGCCTACACCTCAATATTCTAGAATGGAAATAGGGAATGATCAGTAAGGGCAGACTCCAAAACCCACACTTCGGTCCTTCAAGATAAAAATCAAATCAACACAAGAGAAATAAGTGTCCAGGCCTATAACTTCTATTAAGATGAAGAAGAGGAAGTTGTTTGAGGAGACTTCTACCCCTATCAGAAAATCAGAGGAAGTCTGACTTCCTATATGAAGGACCACCAAAATCATGGCCAAGAAGACAATAGTTCGACATGTGCCTTTTCTTCAAAGAGAGCGCACTGATATCCTGAATTCTCCAGAGAAAGAAAGTGGATATGGAGCTATGATTAGTGAGACCGATGGATTGGTGACAAAAACCTTGAGGGGTTTGAGAAAGGAAAAGGAAGCCTGACAGTAGGTGATTAAGCAAAAAAACACATTTTATTGTGACAAATATTTGAGTAAACATCAATTGAGAGTGAATATTGGGAAGCTAAAACAAGAAGTTGCAGAGTACCAAGTATTGGATAGGCACATTAAGGCAGAGAATGCACAATTAAAATAATAGAATTTAAGGTTACAGGATGCACAAGAAGAGGTCTCTGATAAACTCAACAAAGCCTTATGGTTGATCCAATACACTAGAGTGATTAAGAAAGAAATAAGGAGCGAAGATTCTCGTATTAACATCCTCCAGCTAGAGAAATGATGGGGAATGGTTCAATTTTGAAAAAAGTTTTGAGTATCAGTTTTGATGTTGTTGCATCACTACATGAAATGAAATTAGCATGGGGTAAATGTTAATTCTCCATTTCGACACTTCTAATGTCCTATATTACCCTCTATCTGAGCCTATTTTACCTATGCTATGTATATATACCTAACTGTTTCCTCCATAAATACACTTGATGACCTTGTCTATATGCATAGAGAGGTAACTTATGATTAAAGCATGACTTGTTTAGTTTTCTTGAGTTAATTCAATTAAATGCTTGATTATGTATGATCCTAATCACTTGACTCTTAAGAAGCTTGATCCAGTACCTCACTATTCTTATACTACAACTATAGCGCGATCCGGTACTGCAACTATAACGTGATCCAATACCCAGTCTATTTCGGTACCAAGGCTCCACCTATTCCAGTACCAAGGCTCCACCTATTCTGGTACCAAGGTTCCACCTATTCCAGTACTTGCACAACATTGCATCCAGTACCAACACACTCAACACTGCATCCGGTACCAACACACTTAACACTATATCTGGTACCAGTCTTGCGCATGTTCTAGTACTTCCTTTGCGCCTAATTCAATACTCATGGTTGCAACTGTGTTCGTTCGGTACCAAACCCCTGTTTTCAAAATTCATCTGTTCAACGATTATGTTGATGGAGATTCCAAGAAGTCAGTTGGATCGAAGTCTCTAAAGTATTTTTTGAGATCACGATCGAATTCATCACTCATGCACTTCGTGTCATGAGGTAGAAGTCCATCCTTAGATATTGATAGTAACATCTCACCTTATTTATAAGGGATGTTGTATAGATGATATAATGGTGTGTATGTAATGAAGTGAGTAGAAAGAATAGAGTGATACATATTGTCATAATGTACGAGATGATGAATTTTTGATTCAATCAACAAGTTGAAGGAATACAAATGATTTGTTGTGCAATTCATGAATATGAGTAGAATGTTTTAGTCTGTTATCTTTTTAGAGGTAACTTGTTGGTTCAGCAAGGGCCCACCGCACCAACCAAGGTAAACCTTCTTGTACATGTTTTGTGTGATTGTGTGAGTGTGAATATTTAACAATGGTGTGTTGTCAATGATTTCAAATACATTTTCAAGTTCAATATAGAATCACTTACTTCTGAATCAGTGTGAGTAATTAGACATTGGAAAAAATAGATAGTTCCCTTTCCTACTTTTGCAGGTTAACATTTAATTGATAAGAGTCTGATGTGTGGGATTGTTAAGCAAACAAATGTTATTATTTTGAGTTTGTATATATGGTGTTCTTATTGGGTACAGGAACCATAGGAATTAATCTCTTACCTTCATGTTCCATATAATGAAGTCTCTCAATCATGTTGGTTGTTTCCTGTCCTAAAGAAGGTTTGATTGAATAGAATAGAGTTGTGATTGATTTTTGTCTAAGAGTGACTAAATTTGATTGTTGATTATTGTTTTCCATTGCTATAGGGAACAATATCTTAAGTTCATCTCTCTATTTCATAAGTCTGGAATGAACAGACTTGTCACCTAAGAAAGAGCTTTCAATGGAGTATTTGTTTGAGATTTTTTTTTATCCGTTTTATCTTCTGAGTTTAAATTCGTGTGAAGTATTCAGAAATTCTAGAAACATAGTGTTATGTTATTAATTATTTCCTTCTTGAACTAGATACAACATACATAGGAAGGTTACATGTTCTCGGCACATATAGTGTAACAACTCTTTCGATTACGAATCCTAGATTGACATATAAATGAGTGTAATATACTAAACATATTTATACACCAACACTCATATTGGATATGAAATTGATAATTCATGAGAAACTTCATCGCCCAATCATTAAAACTATTAAAGGAAGAACCTTGTAATTCAATATACCATTTTCCAACACTTTTGGTCAAGGATATTTGGAAAATATGAAACCTTACACTATCATCCGTTAAGGAATTAGACGAGAACCAAAAATGATGTGTCATTATGTGCGTGGAAGGGTATTCTCCTAGATTTCCTTAGAATTTGGGCATGTTTGAAGGAAGCTTAGTAGGCATGACCAACCATAAATGGTTATGAGAAATAGGGTCATTTTTCAAATGTGACAGATTAGGAAAGTTTATCATTGTAAGGAAAGGAAATGACATATCATCCTTGAAGTCCCAGATGAACATTGCGATCCCCATAAGTTTACGTTTTCGAACAGTTGTGGTGTTCCAAAATAGTGAGTTCTGCATGGGATGATGGTACTCTTAGGAGCATGGATTCTTCTAGGACTAGATGTACCATTGAGGGGGTTTCCCCAAGGGGTAGGTGTATACCCAAATGAAAATGTATTCCAAAGATTAGTACGAGGGAAGAATCCCCTAGGAGCAGATGTGTGGATAAAGGGATAGACTCCCCATTATGAAAATCCCCCCCCAAGGGATGTGCCCTCAGGGAACAATGTTATACCCCATGAGAAATTAAACCTTTATAACACATTTCTTACCCTAGACTGATTAGGGACATCCTCAAAACCATTAGGAATGTTCCACCCGAAAGGAAAACTATCACTCAAGAATGTTGAGCCACTCATAGAAATGGTAGAGGTGGAAGGAATTACACCCCCCATGATGAAAGAAAGGCTTTGGCCCCCACTGGAAGAGGATATATCTATGTGAATCATAAAGGATGGGATGGACATGGGAATTCTAGGAAGACTAGTGGATGTAAAAGAAGATATGACCAATGTCCCCCAGATAAAGGGACCTGTAAAAATGGGAATAGATGGTGTAGGTCCAAAGGTTCTTAGGGATAGTAACATGTACATTAATAGGATGCCCCAAGTCCCACTTGTGAATGGGATTGAGGGATCAACCACACTGGATGAAACACTTGCACTCAACATGGTTTTAGGGTCATTGAAACAATAAAAAGGTTCACTAAAAATATCCCTTACCTGGATAATTATAGGGGCCTCAGGATTTGTCAAATGAGGGTTAACATTTTTGTGGATGAAAATGGCCAACCACTTCCACTTCAACCATACCAATATCCAAAAACTAAATATGGGAATCCTCAAATTCATGGTCACCTATCCCATTCCACTTGAGAGGTGGTTTTACCTTATGGGATTGGCTCTAGTCCTTGTGATTGATAGGACCAATGCAATGATTCATCCACGGTTGTTATCAGATTAATCGGTAAGTGCGGACACAAACGGATCTCCCTAGATCCCATAGTAAATTAGAACAAAACATAACATAATGCACACTTCATCTTAAACTTCATCATCATATTAACTAGTTTAATGAGGTACAAGTGACATACCTTTTAAACGATGCTTGATCCTCGCTAGTATCATCCTTGTAGCTCCTTCCTTGGGTTTGCAGAATAATAATCATGTCTAATAATCACAAACCAACAAAGAGGAAAAAAAAAAGGTATATGTATTCTAATGAAGTGTATGTATATGATCAAGGAATTATACAATAGAAGAAAAGATGTTTATATAGGGAATAACTTCATTATTGTATTAAGTGAATAAAAAGTGGAGAATACAAACAATGCGTTGATGTTGCAAGGTACCCTTTCAATGTCTCTTTGCTTCAACACACACACCTTTGCTCCAAATGCCTTGAATGAAGAGAATCCATAATCTGACTTGAAGAACTAAAACAAAGCTCTCAAGCATAATCTGAAGTAGAAATCTCCATACAAATCTTAGCTTATTCATCCTTATCCTTTTCCACGAGAAATCCCTCTTTATATAGTGATAAGGAGAGATGGATGAGGAGATTAGGATGATCCCACCAAATCAGAGAAGCGATTAATATCCAAACTGATCGGAGTCCAACTCATATTCTAGAAGATCCCCTTCTAGAACATTCATGAAATTTGAATTTTCCCATGCTTTAAGAATCGTTGCACCCTATGCACAACCAACATGGGACGATGTCGTAGTCTAGGTTTAGGGAAAAGTGCAGTGATCAGGCATCAACGCACCCCATGCATATAGCAGGGTGCGATGACCTTCCTTTATATGGTTTTTGACAAAGGAAAGTAAATCACTTTTCCCATGGAGAAAGTCTCTTTTAATATTTTTAGAGAACATGAACACATCTTGTCAGGTGATCACTGAGATGACCAAAATAATGTGTAACAACGGTAAAAATAATGTCTGAAAATCAAAACACAATTCAACCTAAGGTAAATGTAGAATCATAACCAAACAAAACACCCCTCTATACAAATATAGGATAACATCAAGAAAACCAATGGATCAGGGGGCCTTCCAAAAACCATCCCTCTGGGGAAGATGAAGTCCCCATGATATTGGCTAATGAAGGTATGATAATTCATTACGATGAACTACATGAAACAACCTTGACTAGTGCAAGAACCTTTATTAAGGTGGAAACCCTCTAGAGGAAATGAGATCATGAACAAATGTCTTCCCTAGGTATAGTAGGCACATTCCACCTTTAGTCACTTATGTAGACACCTAGGAATGGTCACTATGGATACCACCTCACAATCAATGACCGGGTGAACAGTTGTAGGTCTGACCACACATAAGTGTAGGGTAACTAAGCCTGAAGCTTCAAAGGTGTTACCTCACATAGAGTCATGGCACCAATGAAACCTATGTATATGTATTAATCAAAGTGATACCACAAAAAACAAAACAAGTAGAGAGGGGTAATCTCCCTACTTTCCCCGATGTGATCTCGTTCTTGATTCCTATGTTAGAGGAGATTCCATACACATTTGATTGCAAGAATGGATTTTACACTCATTAATCACTTCTAGGTTTGTTTTGGTGGCCTTAGAGATTTCTCTCTACAGTCCTATTCTAGGGACCTAAACCTATCTTGTATTGGTTTTCTAGTAAAGAAAAGAGTCTAATTGATTTTAATTTACAAATTATTTTCTTATCGCTATTTTTATGTCAAAGGGAAAATGGATGAAACTTTAGTAATGTTGTGACTCTTGGCCCAACCAAAGTAATGAAAAAATCCTAATGAAATTCAGTCAATTCAATGAATTCTAACTATGATAAGGAAAATAGAACTTTTCTTTGTAAACTTCACAATGTAACCTCTCAAACACAAAGAAACTGTGCAAGACAAATAAGAACCAAACTTTTAACAATATCTCAAACCAAACACTCCAAAAATGCACTTTGTCTTTAATGTTGCAAAAGCTTGTAAGCATGGAAATATTTGTTTTTTATTTTTCTGAATATGATGAAAAACATTCCTTCATATAAACAAAAACACAATCTACCAATGGAAATCCAACAAATAAAAAACAAAAGGGCTGTAGGAAATTGTTAGTGATACTAAAAAGCACACTCCAATGTCTCTACAATAATCTCAACCCAAAACTTACTATGAGGGTAGATATAATAATGCACACAAATCACAAGAGGGTAAAAAAACCAAATGCAATTGATATAGGACACCTTTAGTTATAATCATATCTATTGGGTGCACTACCCAAATTCGATGGATCACTGTACAATAAAAAAGTGTAGACAAGCAATCCAAGCAAGCAACACAAGCACACTTCAAACTATAATTGAAGACACAAGGTGTGACAAAGGACTCAAATAGAGACAAGATACAAAGGTGTGGACCAAATTTGTTTTTCCTGAGATTATACAAACTATATATAACTAAAGAAATCTGGAAACTTTGCACTTTTTAGAGTTTATATGGGGAGTCGTGGGTCAGACGACTTGCAACAAGAGACTAGTAACTTGTCACTAGTAGTGCAACAAGTGACACCCTCCAGAAATTTGAAAAAAGAGAGATCTGACTTAGATATATTAGATATGAGGGATATAACCTCTGAGGGAGTACCAAGAAAGAAAAAAACCAAATCAAAACAAATAATAATAGGAAAGGGATTATGATCTAGAGAAGAATAAAAAAATCTTCCTCAGTGAAGTTGTCGGTTATTCTATAGAGAAAATCTCATGGGTGGATAGTAATATCTCCCTAGGATATGCTTATTGATCCTAGATAGATAGTGGGATAGAATTATATGGATTTCCTTTAGACTCAAGAAAATTTATTCACAGTTAAACTAATAAATGGTGGAATGACATACCTTTTCCTGAAGGTCATCCTTTGTATATCCTAGTTGTTGCAATCCTGAACTTCTAGCTCTAGACTCTAAATATTTATTCTTGCACACAAGAGACAATAAATTCATTCCTTCTTCTCTTATTATCATTATAATTCTAGATCTAGCTTGGATATAACTTGATTTGTGACAAAATAAATTATTTTTGAACATTTATTCATGAAATACAAACATTCATAGGGGAAAACCAATGATATATTAATCTGAATAACAAAATTTCATCATTAAAATGATCTCTTAGTCTACATGCACTCCTCTTTTCCCCTTGCTCCTTGATCCTCTTCAACTCTTTGACCAAGGTAGGAATCCTCACTGAAATTGATGTAGATGGAGAAGCACCTCTGAATTTTGTCAGCATAGATTTGTAAATGATTCTTCCTCCTCATGATCAAGATTTGTTTTCTTTATATAGATTCCTGGAAGAGGCTTGGGAGAGCTTATATATATTATAGATATCAATGGAAACTTGAATGATATGAGTTCCAATGTTGATTCCAGGAAGAACCAAATCATTGTCTCTTTCTACTTTGATACTTTGTGAATATAGAAGCATATAGAGCATGTCACATTTTGTGAAATGATAAAAATAAACATGTCACTGGTTGTCCCATAGATGACAAACGAAACCCCTAAAAAATTATCTGAAACCAAAGCTAGAGTTATGTCCTGGATTTCATCTTTTGTTGTGGTCGTCTCTAACCCTGTAAGGTGGAAATTAAGGCTATAACACAATATTGATAGTACTATCGACTCGATTAAATGTAGAAGAGATACATAATGAGAGGTAATACAAGAACAATGGGAGGAAGCTGATAAATATTAATTATTGAATTAAATTATAACATGGCATAAAATAAATATATTGATGACTCATCAAAAAATTCAATATTAAAATGTGCAACAAAATTAATACAAAATCAAGGGTGAAATATTCTCCATCATGTGTTAATATCATCTCCATCATGTGTTAATATCATAACATTATTCATATCTAGAGAGCTATTCTTTGTCAATCAAACGCGATCAAAATTTTAGTAGGGGGGGCATTAAATTCCCCCATAATAGGGAAATTTAATGGGATTGTTCTATCGACAAAAAATGGAAACTCATGGGATGAGCCAATTATCTCTATCTTTTATAAAAATCAAGTTTGTATTACACCAGAATATTTATTATGAAGTCTTTAAAAAAATGGTTTATTCTTGTACCATGGGATCCACATCAACAATATTTTATTTTTGAAGGACATCACAATTGATAACAAATTTTACATAATCTTCTAGGAATCCTCTGTAAGACAATGTATGGGGTTTATTAATCTATTCGTATGCATGCATATAATTTTCTTAGGTATCAAACCATAGAAAAATACTTTGTAATTGACTATATGTCGATGTTTGGTTTACATCGATGATACCATATGCATGGCCCTAGTGCTAGTGAGTGTTTATGGCCCCAAGAGGGTTACCTCCTACATCCTTTTACCTGAATTGTAGCATCCCCAGACTCCTACTAGAAAATTCCACATAAAATTATGAACTTTGATACTAATTTAATTAACAAAAATGCTCTACAATTGCACATATTAATGCAAAATAACAACACCTATATATAAAAAACATATAAGAAAACCCCATGAAGGAAAAAACACAAATATTAACATAGAACATAAATTAACACATAATTGACACATTTTTTTGGTAAAAGAAAACCAACTACGTGCAAACCTTCCACGTTCCTCCCATCCTTAGACCACACTTCTCATAACTTCCAATAGTGGGTCACCCCCGAGCTGGGGCTAAAATGCCACCTGGGAAAAGGAAATCCTAACTAGAATAAGGTCAATTAGGCAACATAAAATGTAGAATCAGGTGCCAAATCAAACTAATAGCCTACAATCCTCATACACCACATGCTCATCCCATCCGAGGAAGTGTTCCCCTTCTCTTCTCAAAAGTTATTTGGATCCCCCACTTCCCTTCTAGGGATTCAGTAATAGATCAAACAAGAAGTCTCAGAGCCTTGTAGTTGTAGCTTGGCACCTTGGGAAATCAATCCCCAATAGTTCTCTCACCTAGAGAGAATTCTCACGGGCCTGAAAACCCACTTCTTCAGTGTTCTATGTGCCTGGCAACCCACCTCTTCAGTGTCCTATGGGAATGAAAACCCACCTCTTTAGTCTAGTTCCGAATATTTCTATGGTACAGGTAGATGTACATGTATAGGTAAGGGAAACATGAAGTATGGTTGGTAGGATAGGGTGATGGTAAGAAACAAATCATAATGGAATGATGGAAAAATGAACTAAATCCCCCCAATTATATTTACATGTTCCCAACATGACACTTGTCATGTTGGGAACTAGCTTGGTCCCACATGAGATATTTTTCCCAATTTAGAACTTAGGATATATTTTATATCCATAGTTTATACTTTAGATTTTTAGGAATATTAATAAAAAAATCCCTTGGTCTTAATTAGTTCCTCATCTTAGCCCATTTTCCCTAGTGTCTTAGCCACCCATTTTCCATTCTAGTGGAGTTTATCCCCCCATAATATTTTACATGCTTGGTATACAACAGTGATGTGTTTTCATTAAAAACAATGTGTGATTACATTTAAAAAAATATAGGCTTGCTAGCCTTTCAACTTTTGGCTCACGAGCCTAATAACTAGAGAGGCACTTTGGACTCCAAAATAAATACATACAAAGTAAATATGGCCCCAAAGTATCCTATCTCACCAATGTATATGTACGATTACATTTATATTTACAATGGGGTTAGCCCTAGGTGTAATACATTCCCCTCCCCATTATTTATGCACTGTCCTCAGTGCATTACATACACATGTACAAGAAAAACTTCAAAAGTGTTCACAAATATGAGGGTATTATTCCCACATAGCATCCTCATGTTCCCAGGTTGCATTCTCAAGACCATAACAGGTCCATTGGACCTTTACTAGTCCTATTTTTGTATTTCGAAGAAACTTGATTTTCTGATCCAATATGCATACATGCTGAAATCAGAAGTATCCTTCTTGCTCCACCTAAATCACATTCAAATAAATGACATGATTAACATCAGGAACATACTTTTCAAGAAATAATACATGGAATACATTATGAATACACATTGATGTAGTTAATGCAAGCATGTATGCGACAAGACCAATCCTCTCTAGGATTTCAAATGACCCACAAGAATGAGCTGTCATCTTTGAACAATTTTCCAACTTCAGGAAACTTCTCTTGGGATTTTATTTTAAGAACACATGGTCACCTGCTTTAAACTCTTTGTGTGTTCTTCCTTTATCAACATATTTTTTCTTCCCTTCCTTGGCATCCTTTATTTTTATTTTTTTTCACCATCTCCTCTTCCATTTCCCTGAGTAAGTCTAGTCCAACCACTACTCTATCTGTTGGGTTGTCTCAACTCACTAGGTTTTTTCACTGTATTCCATAAAGTGCCTCAAATTAGCTCATGTTTATAGATTCTTGATACCCATTGTTGTAAGGAAACTCCACCAAATGAAAATAATCCTCCCATTTTGAAGGTTTATCGATCACATACATCCTTAACATGTATTCTATCACCTGATTTACCCTTTTTGTTTTCCCATCCGACTATGAATGATAGGCTATGCTAAAATTCATATTTGTTCCAAATCCCTTGAACAATCCCTTCCAAAAATTTAACATAAATTTTGGATCTCTGTCAGATAAAATTGTCTTAGGCACACTAGGTAACCTAGCAATCTCTCTCATATAAATATCAACAATGTTAGCTTCCTTGTGAGTGAGATTTACTGAAATAAATTGGGTAGATTTAGTAAGCTTATCCACCACCACAATGATGGAATCATGTTTTTTTCTTGTTCAAGGAAGTTTAGTGATGAAATCCATTATTACAATTCCCATTTCCGCCCAGGAATGGGCAATGGATGTAGCAAACCAACTGGGTGTCTATGCTCTAACTTTACCTTTCAACATTCCAAAATCCTGGCAATAAAATCAACAACTTCTTTATTCATGCCTAGCCAACAATATTGGCTCTTGACAACTGCAATAGTTTTTTGGAAACATGGGTGCCCAACATAAGGAACATTATGCATTTATTTCATTATCATATTTTTCAATTCCTAAGAATTTGGCAGATAAATTATGCCCTTATAGATGATAATTTCATCCTTTTCTAGGTTATAGTCTTCAATTTTCTGTTGTAAGTTACCTTGCTGGAATTTTTCCTTTATTTCCATGTACTACTGATATGATTTTGCAGCATGTAGAATTCTATCATTCAAATTTTTTCGATACATGAAAATGGTTGTAGTATGCATCACATGCACCCTTCTACTGAGTGCATCAACCACCTTGTTCTATTTACCTTTGATATGCTTTATACTCAAATTCATATTCAGCGAGGAATTCCAACCATATGATTTTCCTGGAATTTAAATATGGTCATACAAATAAATATTTCAAACCACTATGGTCTATCCTAAACTCAAATATTTTCCCCATGAGGTAGTGCCTCCACATCTTTAGGGCATGCACTATGCCTGCCAATTCCAAATCATGAGTAGCATAGTGCCTTTCATGCTCCTTTAATTTCCTTCATTCATAACATACCACATGCCCATTCTGACTAAGAACCCCACCAAGACCTTCTTTACTTGCATAAGTACACACTACAAAATATTCATCAGGTTTAACAATTCTCAAAATTGGTGTACTGGTCAACAAATATTTCAAGTGTTGGAAGCTTCTTTCACAATCAACATTCCATTCAAATCTCACACCTTTATATTGCAAATATTTGATTGGGTGTGCAATCTTGGAGAAGCCTTCAATAAAAAATTTATAATATCCTGCAAGTCCGATGAAAGGTATCATCTCTAAGACATTCCTTGGTGTTGGTCATCGTTCAACTGATTTTATCTTCTCTAGGTCCATTGTAAATCCTTCCTCTGAAATGATATGATCCAAGTAATAAATATGCCTCTGGTAGAATGAGCACTTGCTCAATTTGGCATACAACTAATGATCTCTTAATACATGTAGCACCATCCTCATCCAATGCTCATTATGTTCTTCATATTTTCAGTAAATAAGTATGTCATCCAAAAATACAATGACAAACCTATCCAAGTATTCTCTGAAAATACCATTCATTAGACACATGGAGATACCTAGTGCATTTGATAACCCAAATGGAACCATTGTGAATTCATAATGGCCATACCTTGTTCTAAAGGAAATCTTATTGATGTATTCTACTTTAATTCTCACCTGATGATAGCCTAACTTGAGATAAATCTTTGGCAATATCTTAGCATCTTTCAACTAATCAAAGATGCCATTTATCCTTGGAAAATGATACTTGTTATTCACAATTACATTGTTCAATTACTGTAAGTCAATGAAAATACTCAAGGTGTCATCCTTATTTTTCACAAACAACATTGGGGCACCCCAAGGTGCCATCCTTATTTTTCACAAACAACATTGGGGCACCCCAAGGTGACACACTTGGGTGTATATACCCCTTATTCAAAATATCCTCAAGATGCATTTCCAATTCCTTCAACTATGGTGTACTCATCCTATAAGGAGTCTTGGATACTAGGGCTACTCGAGGCATCAAATTTATGGAGAAATCAATATCTCTCTTGGGTGGAAACCCCAATATTTCTTTAAAGAAATATTCATACTCCTTTAGGACAACATAATCTGTAATACTTGGCACCTTATCTTAGGGTGTCTCTTCCATATGTGTTGCAAATATTTGACACCATTTCCTAAAACGTTTCTTCGACTACAAGGCTGAAAATTATTTGATGGTTACTGCCTTGGAAATTCCCTGAGCTATCCTCAAGTTCGCTTCCTCATACAAGAAGGTAAATTACTTATTATAACATTCTAGGACAACATGATGTTGTTCCAACCAATCCATACCAATTATCCAGTCATATGAGCCGAAGGGTATGATGTTCAAATATGCCCTGGTGCTCATCCCATTCATGTCCATTGGACATGCCCTAACCATCTCATTAATTTTCCTTTTAGCTCCTATAGCTAACTGCACAAACCAAGGTTTTCCAAGCTTTCTTATTGGAAATTGAAATCTTTCCACCATCTTAGGATATAGATAACTATGAATAGATCTTAAATCAATTAAAATAGAAATAGGTTGGATTTTTGTCTTACCTTCCACTTCAATCATATGTGATTGAAAATCAGCTTGCTTGTTATCCAGGGATACATTGATCCTAGGTACATTTCTTCCCATGTCCTCCACTATATCATATTTTTTTACATAGTGAACAGACCTCACTTTTTCACCTTTGTGAAGGAAATCTCTATACATATGATATCCCCCACAACCCCAACCTTGAATAGGTGGTTTCCTCGGTATTTTCCCCACTATTTCATTCATTCTGGGATTTTAAGAGGCCGATTATCCCCGAGTATTTTTTTTGAAGAATGGTGTCTTGGTCCCCTTCCTCCTCTTCTCCATATTAATCCTCTTCTTGTATTCCCAAGCCTTTTTTAAAGTTGGTCTTCCTTTATGTTGATCATAAAGGAATTTATATCTCCTTATAGTTTCCTCTAGTGTCTTGGGGTCATCATACTATATCTTATCATTGATAAATGATGGAATCCCACTCAATTACCTATGAATATTAACCTATTCATCCTCGATGAAAGAAACATATTTAAACAACTCTAAAAATGTTCTTTAGTACTCATGTATGGTCATACTACCAAGATTCAGTTCAAATAACTCCTTCATTTTCTCATCATAGTACCTCTTGGTTAATTATTTCTTTAGGAAATACCTCTTGAACTCCCTCCAAGTAACCTTCTTCTCATCGATGTGTTGCACTTTCACAAACTGGTCCCACCACATTGATTCTTTTCCTTTGAGCTTGTAAATGGCAATTCTCCCTTCTTCCAGTGAAGAATAATTCTGAAACTAAAATTACTTCCTCATGTTGGAGAAATTTCTATTTTCAAAACGCTAATTAAGTGGGAGTTAATTGAATAGTTATATTTTATACTTTCTATTTATATCATCACTATCATGCATGCATGAATTCCTAAGGAAAGATAACTACTTGATTGATTTTATTAATTATGGAATTTTATTTATTATATATGAGTGTATTCCACTCATTCATTGTATCACAATGATCACAATGATCATCATTTATTATCTCATTGGAGTAGTGTGAATATATTTTCTCATTCTTCTATATTAAATCTCTCATCCTTTCTTGATAAGCTATGTTTGTATTTCCTTTATCTAGATCTCTTATGCAGGTTTTGATGAAAAATTGACATGGTATCAGAGCTACACTGCTTGGAGCAAGCCATATAATCTAGATAAGAGGAAAATCAGATTTTCGGTGAGAAAAATCCATCTAACAAGCAATATCTCAACCTTTCTTAGTAAAAAAGTGTGTTAAGTTGAAGTTGTTGCACCTTCTCCCTGTTGAAAGGTGCGACAATCGCACCCTATCCTTGCAATGTTTTCAATCCTGGACCTGTCACACCCTAGTAAACTACAGAGTGTGACAATAAGGATCCTTTCACTCTGTTTATGAAGTACATGTGCGGCAACCTCTTAAAATTCCATTTTTGCAGTGATTTCTCATTTTTTCACTTGTAGATTGATGGAAAATTATAGGTTTTCTCATAAATAGTGGGAGAGATGGATATGACACAAATTATATAGTCAAACTTGGTGGTAATACTCACACCATAGAATTATTTTGATTGGAAGCTGAAGGCAGAATTCAAACTTAGAAGTAAGGGATTGTACGATTTGGCGATGGGGATAGAAACAAAACCTACATCAACAATTGAGAAGAATAGATGGGTGAACTGAAGGGATGAGGCCACATGAGTTCTTCTTGAATTGATTTCAACTAATCTATGGTTTCATCTTTCCACATGCAAGACTCCAAACATGATTTGTACCACCTTGGAAAGTATTTTTGGAAGCAAGATGAGAGGAGAGTTCATATCCTTGAGGTAGAGTTGAATACCCTGGATCCTAAATTTTTTGATAATATACAAGATTCATTTACCAAGTTTAAATTATTTATATTGAACTTGGAATCTTGTGGTATTTATAATTGTACACAAGTAGACCAACTTATTCTAAAAATATTGTCTAAGTTAGGACCATAATATGTTGTCTATGTCTCCACTTTCCATTCTAGCATATATCTCTTGGGAACAAAGTGGAAGATACCTACCATGGATTAGTTCATTGGTTATCCCATACATGAGCAGGAAAAACTCATTCAGATAGGTCTAATCAAGGAACCCAAAGAAAATGTACTCACCATGCAATATGGGAAAGGGTCATCCAATCATAAATCCAAACAGAAAGGAAAGGAGAAATGGAAATAAAAGGAGGGATATTCCAAACCCTTCAAGGATTATTTAGGTTTCAAAGAGAAGACAAAGAAGAAGGGAAGGCGATGCACTTATTGCAGTAAACCAAATCATGAAGAATCCACATGCATGAAGAAATATATCGATCTTGTGGCTTGAGTACTTCAAAAGAATAACCTTGGAAACTTCATTCCAAAAGGAGACAAGAAGAAGAAGGAAGAAGATCATGGTCCTAAGAAAGGTAATCATCATGCTCTTGTTGCAATTAATTCCTCATCTAATTCATGGATTATATATTCTGGATCATCACATCATATGGTAGTTAAAGAGGAACTTTTCACTTCTTTGAGTTCATGCTCAAGACCCCCTATTCCCATGGGGGATGATACTCTAGTAGCAGTAGCAGGAGAGGGAAGAGTAGAAATCCATAATGGTAGTTTTGAGAATGTTTTACATGTTCCAAGTCTTTATATGAATCTTCTCTCAGTTTCTCATATCACTCAAAAAGGAAAAAAGGACAAATCTACATCAGATTTAGTTTATGTACTTAACATTCGTGACAATTCCATTATTGCAATTGGTGAGGTGGATCACAAATAAAGTTTGTATAAATTCACTAAGTTTGTTGATGATGACTCATATTTACTACTTACACATAATGAGAGTACTTTGCTTTCACCTCTATTGAAACATGAAAATACTCTTTTTCTTCCATCAGTTCTAGACATCAGAGATGATTCCATACACACATTGAAATGAGCAAGTAGTACAACTAGATAAGAAGCCAGTGTTGAAGATTCAACCAATGCCCAAGAGGGCACAATTCACACTTTAGGTAGCAAGTGTCCTTGTAGACAATCCATTGGATTCGAGGAGGACTCAATCTCATCATGAGAAGCCTTCTCATGTACTTTCATCTTATGAACCTACGATGCCCATGTATTACTATATGGTTCAATATTTATATCCACATACCTACATTAAAGTTGTGGGCAATCCATTATGGAAAGCAACCCTATATAAGGAGTATGACTCACTCCTAGAGAATCAAACTTGGGATATGGTTCCAATTCCACCAGAAAGGAATATTTTCAGGTGTAGATGGGTCCATAGGATCAATAGGTACAAGTATAGACAAGTTTCCAAAGGACTTCATTAGATCCATAAATATTTCTACATCTTCACGAATAATTTTAGTGAGAAAAACTTTTAGACTTTGCAGGATTGTCTTGGAGTGAAGAACACAGTTTCCTAGAAAATGCCTTTTCTTCTTTTGATGCATTTTCTTTTGAGGGGGGGGAGGGTTTCCCACATGGTTTTCCCTCTTTCCCCATTTTTATTTAGTGCTAATTAGTTACATTATACATGAGTACCTAACTTGGAATAGTAGTCGAGACTAATTTTTACTCCATATTGATGTTCAGGGGCTTGATAGAGAAATTTCTACTTTCAACACACTAGTTCAGTGGGAGTTAACTGACTGGTTCTATTTTAGAATATCTATTTATATGATCACTATTATGCACGCATGAATTCCTAAGGAAATCTAGCTGCTTGATTGTTTTTCTTAATTATAGGATGTTCTTTACTATATATGAGTGTATTCCACTCATTCATTGTATCACAATGATCATCATTGATTATCTCATTGGAGTAGTGTAAATGTATTTTCTCATTCTTCCATATTGAATCTCTCATCCTTTATTGATATGATTTTTTTGTATTTTATTCAACTAGATCTCCTATGCATGTTTCAATGAAACATTGACACCTCATGCTGAACAACCAAGTCTACGCATTCTCATCCTTCTTGTGTTCACCATAAAATGTAGGAGGCTTGATTTTATTCATTTCTCCATGTAGCTCATCCACCCCAGAACTCCTCTTATGCTTCCTGAAAAGGGATGGGCTTGAACTACTGTATGATATCCTAGCTGAATGCCTTGGAGACTGATGGTGATGTCTACCAACACTTTGTGTTCTTCTTCTCTCATCATGAGACCTGGGACTCCATGATTTTCTTGATTTGGTCTCCTTATCCATATTTTTCTCTATTCTATCTAAGATTCAAATTAACTTAATGTTGAATCCTTCTTGTTGTTCATTGGATTTCATAATACTCTCATCCTCAAATTTATAACTTTGGACATGATTTTGCAAAATTTGTATGGTCTCTATCAAGTTCATTCTTTCTTCCTTTCCTTGTCCATGTCCATTTGAATTTGTACCTTTATTACCCACACTAAAATACATCCCTTTGATCTCATATTTATGGTTGTAAGATATATATGCATCTTCCATACCTTCCATGCTTCTGAAATCTTTGATAATCCCATTCTGATCTAGTTGCTATCAACTCTACAAAATGTGCAAGAAAAAATATTTTTTAGACTAAATAATTATGAAATCTATAAAGACTACCCCGGATGGTGTGACACATGGGCCACACACATCGTTAGATAGGTTGATCATGAGGGAAGTTAAAGCCTCTTTCTTCCACCCTCCCTTCCTCTCCAGTCGTGATGGTTCTCATGCATAAATGCCAAGCCTTAGTGTGTCGGGCCTTAATGTAAGCCTCGACTCAACTCCTCAGCTTCAGTACAATCGTTGAAATTTCCATCACATCTGCACTAATGGATACTAGATCCATGAATTCCTCTACCCTCATGGTATTTTTGTTGTGTGGGAAGAATTATATGGGGTGTTTTAGCCCAAATCCCAAAATTATTTTATTGATCCTGCTCCAAGACTTAGCCTGCTTAGATGGTTTTCATGTTCTCCTAGTGCCTTGCATAGCCATGTCATGAGAATGAGGAAATCCCCATCGAGGGCCAACCTACTACAACATATTTGGATGGCACAACCACTTAAGGCCTGCCTCTCAAGATCTAACACTAGGTGGAGATAACCCGAGCTCTTCAGGGAAGAATTGGTCTGTAAAAGCCCCTTCAGAGCCTTGGCCTCACCATGACCAGGGACTTACCTCTCGAGCTCTAGTTCTAGAAGAGTACCATATGAGTCTCTTTAGGATAAATTGGTTTGTGCAGGCTCATCAATG
Source organism: Picea engelmannii (assembly GCA_009831015.1). Classification (NCBI taxonomy): domain Eukaryota; kingdom Viridiplantae; phylum Streptophyta; class Pinopsida; order Pinales; family Pinaceae; genus Picea; species Picea engelmannii. The sequence goes on from ML803495.1 coordinate 39,701, forward strand.
ACCACTTCCTCCCAGTACTGAGAGTCTCCAAGGTGGTTTTCTAGTGGAAGAATAATTTCCTCCCAATTGGGTGAAATTCTTGCCTTTCCTTCCTTCAACCATCCTGGAGTGATATCCTTCCACCTGTAACACCATTCCATTTGAGGAGTCATTTTCTATGGGATGCGTAGTGGTAGAAGAAGCCTTACCTTTGGAAGACCACTCGAGGTGAAATTATGTTGCCTCCATGGAAGAATACCCCGTCACGGACTCTGTTGTTTCCCTTAAATATGTCTTTTCCACCTTGGAGGTAAACTAGGTTCAAGTGGACCACAATCACCCAGCTCCAGAATCCTATAGCTTCATGGACGACCACCTAGTTTTAATATTTAAAATGAGGAGGAATCTGGCTGAGAAGCAACACCACCAGAGTTTCTTCAACAGACTCTTGGACACCCTGTATGCTTCAATGTCAAGAAATCCTGAGAAGAGTCATTGCCTGACATGCTACCATCCCTTCACCTTTAGACATCATCAAGATGTGTGCCCTGGCTCACCGCAGGCATAACTTCTCACAGGTTTTTTTCTTTGGGTCAATGGCGAAATTTTTGCAAATTTTTCCTATGCTAGTCTCTGGTTCAAGTCCGATAGGCTCAGGATTGATAGTCTCTGGTTCATTTTGGGCAACCCAGTCCATCGCCTGTTTTGGTTTCCATGAGAGTGGCAAAACATCTGGAAAGTCCCCTAGTTGTATTTTGACAATTGTCGCCTTTTTCTTCAAGTTTTGGTACTGTGAACAGTTGTCATGCCTTTGCATTCTAGTTTCCACTTCGGTGGTATACAAACTATCCTTCTCTCATGTATATATGGACACATAATTTTTTTTCTTTCGCAAGGTAATATATAAATTTTTATTTACAAAAAAAATAAAAATCTATAAATACTAGACACACTTCTTCTTTATGAGAGTATCAAAATCCTTTATTTTGATTCCTTGTGAATTTAACAATCCAATTCAATTTTCCTGGGTGGATATATGGACTCTTTTATCCATGAAGTTTACAACACCTACTTCCTTGTCAATTCTGAGTCTTGAGTGGAAAGTTATGATCATTTGACCAATACCCATGAATTCCTTATGTTCACACCTCAACCAGGTGCAATTCAGAACTACATTTTATATATTTTTGTACATTCTCTTTGTATTTTTGGTAGGATTCCAAATAGGTTCCTTGATCATCATAATTTGTACAATTTTTCCAAGTTTCACCTCTATTTATGTTCTGGGCTGCTAGATACAGCCTACCGAAGTTTCAGGCTAATTAATATTTTTGTCCCTGAATGCTACAAGCACCTTCTATGCCCTCTTATACATTTTAATGCACCCAAAATTTTAATTTATATCCATGGATGTCTTATATGGCTCAATATATTTTA
>ML803495.1:84488-133340 GCA_009831015.1 Picea engelmannii
TCTATGAGGCATGGAGTGATTCAATTATTGGGGTCAATGGCTACGTGAGTGAATGCGTTGATGAATGGGGAAGGATCCCAAAAATAGACTAATTTCCCCCACATATATTTGCATGCAGCCTTGATGACAAATGGATTTCAAGGAGATCATTTCTCTCCACTTGGGATTCATTCCCTTTCCCATAAGAACTTAGGATAAACTAATTATCCTCACCATAGAATTTAGGAATAATATTATAATATTCCATTGGAAATAAGTATTCTAGATTAGCCCCTTTCCTAGGCTCTTATCCCTCACTTTTCCATTCCTAGTGGAGTTTAGTACCCCATACTCTTTCATATTGGTTGGTATACACACAACAATGTATTATATTAATGATATGAGTGTTTACATATACAAAAATAGGCTCACTGGCATTTAACATCTAGGCTCTCTAGCCTAATTCAACACATAAGCCTCCTAGCTTATAATAACTAGCTCACAGCCTATAAAACATATTCGTATTTACAATTTAAGGCTCGGTCTTGGGGAATTACATTCCCCTCCCCTTATTTTTTCATTTTCCTCAATACAATACACACACACACACACACACACACACACACATTTATTGCAAAAATTTCAAAAACCTTCAAAACGATGCGGGTATTATGCCTGCATAGCATCCTCGTGCTCCCAAGTTTCATCCTGAGGACCATACCATGTCCATTGGACCTTTACTATATCTATGGCTCGATTCCAAGGTTGCTTGATCTTTCGGTCTAGTATGCACACCAGATGCACTTGAAAATGATCTTCTTTCTCCACCTAAATCACATTCCAATCAATAGCATGATGAGCACTAAGTACATACTTTTTGAGCAATGAGACATGGAATAGATTATGAATATACATTGATGCAGGAAATTCAAGCATATAATCTACAAGCTCAATCCTCTCTAGGATTTCAAATGACCCACAATAATGAGCTGCCAACTTTGAACAATTTCCCAACTTCAGGGAACTTTTTTTGGACTTTATTTTCAAGAATACATGATCACCCACTTTAAATTCCATGTGAGTTCTACCCTTATTAGCATAGATTTTATTCTCGTCTTGATAAGCCTTTAATTGCTTCTTTATTTTAGACATCTTTTCTTCCATTTCTCTGAGTAAATCTGGTCCAATCACTACTCTATCTGCTGGGTTGTCCTAGCTTACATGTGTGTTTCACCTTCTGCCATGAAGTGCTTCAAATGGGCTCATCTTTAAAGATGCTTGGTACCCATTGTTATAATAAAACTCTACCAAGTGTAGGTAGTCTTCCCATTTTGATGGTTTATCCATCACGTACATCCTCAACATATCCTCAATCACTTGATTCACCCTTTTTGTGTTCCCTTTAGATTTTGGATGATAAATTGTGCTAAAATTTAAATTCATTCCAAATCCTTTAAATAATCCTTTCCATAAATTTGATGTGAATTTTGGATCTCTATCAAACACATTTGTCTTGGGTATACCATGCAATCAAGCAATTTCCCTCATATAAATATCATCAACGTTATTTTCCTTGTGAGTGAGTTTCACTATAATGAAATGGCTAGCTTTGGTAAGATTTTCCACCACTACCATGATAAAATCACGTTGCTTTCTTGTTCTGGGTATTTTGGTGATGAATTCCATTGTTACCACTTCCCATTTCCACTCAAGAATGGGTAATGGCTACAATAACCCAGTTGGGTGTCTATGCTCAGCCTTGACCTTTTAACACTCAAAAAATTTGGTAATGTACTCAACAACTTCTTTCTTCATGCCTGACCACTAATATTGGCTCTTGATAGTTGCAATAGTTTTTTGATACCCTGGGTGTACAACATATGGTATGCTATGCATTTCTCTCAATATCATATTTTTCAGTTCTTGGGAATTTGGTACATAAATTCTTCCTCTATACATGTGAATTTCATCATTTCCCAACTTGTAGTCTTCATTTTTCTTCTGCAAAATACCTTGTTGTAATTTTGCCATTAATTTTGTGTATTGCAAATATGATTTTGCATCCTCCAATATTATGTCTTTCAAATCATACTAGTACATGCTAATGGATGTAACATGCAAATCATGCACTCTTTTGTTGATTGCATCAACCACCTTGTTCTATTTCACTTTGATATTCTTTATATCAAATTAATATTCAATGAGAAACTATAACCACCTTCTTTGCCTAACATTTATAGTTGGTTGATCAAGTAAATATTTCAGACCATTATGATTTGTTCTCAGCTCGAATTTGTTTCCCATGAGGTAGTGCCTCCACTTATTCAAGGCATGTACTATAGCTTCCAACTCCAAATCATGAGTGACATAATTCCTTTCACACTCCTTCAACTTCCTTGATTCATAACATACAACATACCCATTTTGACCGAGGACTCCACCAAGTCCTTCTTTGCATGCATCTGTATATACAATAAAGCCTTCATTTGGATCAACAATCCTTAGGATTAGAGCACTGGTTAATAATTTTTTCAAGTGTTGGAAACTCTTTTCGCATTCCAATGTCCTCTAAAACATCACTCCCTTCTTTTGCAAGGAAGTAAMCAGGTGTTCAATCTTTGAGAATCCTGCAATAAATCTTTTGTAGTAGCTTGCAAGGCCCATTAATGATMTAACTTCTATCACATTCTTTGGTGATGACCATCCTATAACGTCCTCAATCTTTTCARGATCCACTGTTATCCCTTCCTATGATATGGTATGCCCCAAATAGTGAATTTGGTTCTAATAAATTGAGAACTTTCTCAATTTCCCTTAATACCTTTAGTACCATCCTCAAGTGTTGTTCATGCTCTTCCTCCAACTTAGAATATATAATAATGTCATMTAAAAMTAAAATGACAAACTTATCCAAGTAGTCTATGAAAATACCATTCATTAAACACATGAAGACAACTGGTGCATTTGATAACCCAAATGGCACCACTGTGAACTCATAATGACCATACCCTGTTWTGAAGGCATTCTTTCTGATGTCTTCTTATTTAATTATTACTTGATGATAAGCTAACCTGAGATCAATTTTGGAGAATATTTTTGCATTCTTCAACTAAACAAATATGTCATCGATCCTTGGAAAGTGATATTTATTATTTACAGTTACTTTGTTCAGCTACCTGAAGTCAATACATAGTCTCAATGTTCCATCCTTCTTCTCCATAAATAATACTGGAGCATCCCAGGGTGACACACTTGGGCGTATATACCCCTTCTTCAGAATCTCTTCAAGTTTCATTTGCAACTCCTTTAATTATGATGTACTCATCCTGTAAGGGGTCTTGGATACTGGAGCTACTCCAGGCATCAAATTTATAGAGAAGTCAATATATCTTTTAGGGGGTAATCATGGTATTTCTTTAAATACATCATAAAACTTTGTTAGGACTACATAATATTCAATATTTGACACCTTATCCTTAGGTGTTTCTTCCATATAAGTTTCAAATATTTGACATCCTTTTCTAAAAAAATTCTTTGGCTGCAATGCTAAAATTTCTCTAACAGTTACTACTCTGGGAATTCCCTATAATGTCCTTAGGTTCCCTTATTCATACCAACAAGTAAATTATTTATTATAATAGTATAGGATAGCAAGGTGTTGGTCCAACCAAACCATACCAATTATATAGTCATAGGAACCTAAAGGAAAGATGTTCAAATATTCCTTGGTTCTCAGCCCAATCATGTCCACTTGACATGACTTAACCATCTTATTAAATTTTCTTTTGGATTCATTAGACAACTACACCACCCAATATTTTCCATGCTTTCTTCTTGAAAAATGAAATATTTCCGCCATCTTAGGATCTATATAAATATGACTAGCTCCTGAATCAATTAAAATTGAAATGGTTTGGTTGTTGATCATACCTTCCACTTCAATCATATGTGACTGAAATTCAGCTTGCTTGTTGTCCAGGGATACATAGATCCTAGGTACATTCCTTCCCATGTCCTCCATTGTTTCCACTTTCTTCACATTGTGAACAACTCTCACTTTTTTTCCTATGTGAGGACAATCTCTATACTTATGATCTCTCTTACAACCCCAACATTGAATAGGTGTCTACCATGGCCTTTGCCCTCTTGACTCAATTGTTCTAGGATCTCTAGAATTTGGTTGTCCCTGAGGACCATTTCTAAACAATGGTGTCTTATTCCCCTTCTTCCTTTTTTCCATATTTTACTTATTCTTTTCTTCTGAATATTTTTGGAAAGTTGGCTTTCATTTATGTTGATCATATATGCATTTAGCTTGCCATATGGTCTCCTCCAAAGTTTTGGGATCATGATATTGTATCTTGTCACTGATGAATGATGGAATCCCACTCAAATACCTTTGAATATTAATTGTCTCATCCTTGATGAAGGAGACATACTTTAACAGTTCTAAAAACCTTCTTTTATATTCATCTATGGTCATACTCCCTAGCTTGAGTTCAAATAACTCCTTCATCTTCTTGTCATAGTATCTCTTAGTCAAATATTTCTTTTGAAAATACTTCTTGAATTCCTTCCAAGTAAAAATTTTCTCTTTAATATGATGCAATTGAACAAGTTGGTCCCACCACATGGATTCCTTTTCCTTGAGATGAAAGATAGAAATTCTTCCTTCTGCATGAGAAGAATAATTATGCAATTGAAAATATTTTCTCATGCCTAGCAGCCATGTTTATGCGTCTTCATCCTTCTTGTGCTCACCTTCAAAAGTAGGAGGTTTGATTTTTTTCATCTCTCCTTGGAGATCATCCACCCTAGTTCTCTTCTTATGCTTCCTGACAAGGGATGGACTTGAGATATTATGTGATATCCTAGTGGAATTCCTTGGGGAGTGATGGTAATGTATGCTAGAATTTCTTGTTCTTCCTTTCTCATCCAAAGACCTATTTGAGTCAAACTCCTTATCCATCTTCTTTTATATTATGTCCAATATTTGCATTAACTTTATATTGAATTCCTCCTCTTTCTCCTTGGATTTGATAAGCCTTTAATTATCATCTTTATAGCTTTGGATATCCTTTTGCAAATTTTTAATAGTCTCTACCAAATTCAATCTTTCATCCTTTCCTTCTCCATGTCCATTTGATTTTGTACCTTCATTACCCATATGAACATCCATCCCTCTGATCTCATTTTCCTGGCTATAGGTCCCCTGTGTATCTTGCATCCCTCTGCACTTTGTGTTGATTGTGTTCTAACCCAACAACTGTTAACTCTACAAAATGTGCAGCCAAAAAAACTTTGTTAGGCTGAATGCTTGAACAAATTCAGGAAATTATGCTCAAATCTAGTTCCATAATACATCATAATTCTTTCTTTTGAGTTTTCTAAAATTTTCCAACTCAAGACTCTAGTTTTCAATATGTTTCCAACTCCTACTTCCATGCTCAATTCTGAGTCTCTAGCCAGAAGTTATGCTTAATTGAAAATTATCGTTCCTGGGAGGTAATCTATGTAGAATTGTTCCTCTTCTTCAGAGCCGAATTGTCTCTTGGACCCATGTTGGATCCTCTCATAAAGTACATAGGCCTTCTTTAAATATTTACCCGTAGGTCTTTACAAATAAAAAATCCCATAGGATCCTTTTCTAAGCCCCTTTCTATCCTTAAAATTTATTTTCTAGCACCAAACCTTTTTCTTCAGCCCCCAATCTCATGTGACCACAGGATGTGACCAATATCTTAAATGAAAGGAGATTTTCCATAGCTTCAAAACTTTGGGGCTCCAAACGTTTGATCTTTGGAGGCTCTTACTACCTCTCATCCTATTTCTCCCGAATGTCGAACTGACGAACTCTTGCACGGTACATCTTCAGATCTTTGGAGCTTTGAGAGATTTGCTAACATAACATAACTCTTCTCCTAAATGCCAAATTGGTGAAATCCCAGAATGGTACTTAGGAGCTTCGTGCTTCTTATACTATTACACCTTAATTCTCCCAAACACCAAATTTCCAAATTATTGGGCTGGCATTTGGCATTTCGTTAATTTGGTTCTCCCCTACTTCAGGCTTCGAAAGTTTGGATCACACAACATGTAAATTTCCTCGAATGCCGAATGGCTGAACTAATTCGGTGCTCCCAGTCTCTGAATATTCTAGCTTCGGAAGATCTTACAACAATATACACACATATCCCCAAATTCTGAATATCTGAACTTTCAAAGTCTCATCAGCAATCACGCACCAGGGGTTTCTATGTGTCAAAAATATAGAGATTACACATGGTCCAATCTACGAGTGACATGTCTTGATTTCTAATTGGCACAAAAGGAATGTGAAAAGAATGAAATAATATGACACATGGAAAGCATCAAGTGGGTCCACATCACCTTAGGTGGCATTAGAAGGCCACGTTACTTCGACGTTCCATGACTTCGAAACTCCGGGCTTCAGACGATTTCACATCAGATCACTTCACAAATCAGGAATTCCAAACTTTCAAATAGGTGTTCCCATTTGGGACTCTGACATGTTGAGGGGTCCTAAATACCTTTAACTCAACAGTAGGAACCAAACCTACCACCGAGGCCCAATTAGAATCTGCAACGTTTAATGGTGGAATGGTTCTCCAGACCTTGTGATCCGACCAATTAATCGATGGGATTTACATTTTCTTGTGAAAGCTCCTCCTTCAGTTCAGATGCTCTCTTTTTGTATATTCTCTTATAGGTGGGACTGATACAACATAAAAGTTGGTATAAACCAACTAGGTAACAAAGTGGGAAATATTAACTACTGGAGAAGGTTGAGCTTGGGATAAGCCTTTCACTCTAGCATGCAGACAATTCTTTTCAACCACACGCCTAGTACTAATACATTAACTTGTTGGTGTTCCAATTATTGACTAAGGTAAAATTATCAAAAGAAAAACATGCATGTGATAAACGATGGCAAGAAAAATAATTTCCTTAACTCTAATCATCAATCACATATTAACACAACAATTTACTTTTCATCATTAAAGACAAGAACTATAAAAATATTGAATTAGATAACTTATAAACAAATTTAGAAGTTCTTACTCATTACAACATCCATTCATGAGATAAAAAATCAGAAATTCAAATCCAATCACACACGCTTTTGATGAAAAACACAAACTTGTCTCTGGTCCTAAAGAAGACTTCTCAATTAAGGAAGCTCTGAAATAGTTCTTTACAAATCCAAAAAAACAGGGTCTTTGCAACAACCATCGACCTTTCTCTACCAGGTCGATCCTCTTATTTATAACATATTATTAACTAAAAATAACTACTAAAAGTGCAACTAAGTAAAACAAAAAACTCGCCACATGGCACTTTCATCTCTTAGACTTTCTAAGAGTTATCACATGATATCACTTGAGTGGATGACTCTTCTCATACTCTAACCATTTGACAAAGATATCCTCGCATGTGTTAGCATATGGGAATCTATGTTGTTCCATTGGGGCCAAAAGGATCTCTCTTATCTCTACTTCCCATGCCCAATACTTGACTATTCTGGAACTTAACTACTACAACATGGTTCAATCTTTGATCGGGTGTTCCACGAACTGATGCACTTGACCTGATGCTATGTTCGCCACCCTTGCTATCTCAACATCGCACGATGAATCTTGTTCAACATGTAATTTGAATATTTCGCTCAAGTCGACAAAGTCATCGGGTGTACCGAATTTAGGGAGGTCGATGTCTCTCATTACCCGATTGATCTTGGTCCAAATATTCTCTCACTTGACCCATTTCTCTTGGATTTCCCGATGAGGTTCTTGAGCCATTTTTACCCAATAATTGACCGACTTATTTATGCGGTCGATGTTTCTTTCCCTTAGTACCCGGATGTCGTGCTCTTCGGCATCTCGTCGATGTTGAACTGCGCTGATATATTCGATCCTTTCCATGGCCTGGTGTGATTTCTCGTACCACCTCTCCATACCCTTGCACGTCACTAGCCCCATGAGGGTGTCCTTTTGAAGATCGACTATTCTTCCAGTGAATAGGTGCTGCTCATCTGTGAATTTACTCTAGGCATCTTGGAATTCCCTCCTTAGGAGCGCTGCATCCTGTGTGGTGTCCTGGTAATATTTAACCAAATGGCGTATATGTTCCAATTCCTTAGACACAATGGCCAAATCCTCTTCATCCCTTTCACTATGTCTAGGGTGGCATCTGTGATTTCCATCCCTGCACCAATAATCTCATATGTCTTGGCATGCTCCATGTTCATCAACGTTTCCTCTGTGGTGATGAGGATGGAGTGATCTAGAGTAATCCTCCTCTTCTTCATGGTTATTTTCATGATATATTTCCTTTTTCGGTCATAGTATGTGGCATGTATACCAACAACTTCATCCACGAGATCGGGGATTTGCTAATCTCCCTAGGTAAGCTTGTTTCCCAGGCTTATGACGGTGTATATATGTTCAAGAGTGGGCTTTTGAATCTCTTCCATGTGTTCTAAAGGCCTGACCTCTGGTTGTTTCTCTTTAATAGGTTGAGTACCGATTGAAATTGAAGCATTGGGGATAGGCTCGGTACTTACTTAATAATCGGTTGTTTAGATGTCGATTTTTTGCTGTGGAACTTCTTTTTTTTTTTCTCTTATTGGAATATTCATTTGGGTCTCTAGTACATTGAGTATCTCAGTGTCTAAGACACTTTCAACCTCTTGGTCATTCTGTCGTAAGCCCTAAATTTGAGCATCGGGAACTAAGACAGATGCCTTCTCGAGCTCCTTTTCCTCTATCATCTGCACAGGAGTTACCATGGATACCTTTGAACTTTCCTCATAATCATAGATTGTTATCAAGTCGTGGGGGTTTGGTTCACCTTCTCTACTTAATGTTCTTTCTATCTCTAGCTGAGATGAAACATCCCCTGGTGATATGGCCTGTAGAATTGTAACTTGAGGGTTATCTAACCCAACGATTCTGTCAATTTGTATAAGGTCCGAGCCACTTGGACCTGGCTGAATTTCATCTTGGTTGTCAACAGGGGTCCTTGTCATACCTACTAGGTCTGGGTCATCCTGTAGCTGATCAATTACTTTTTCCACCTATTCTATCATGAGAAATCCCCTCATCGGTGCATCTGGGTCATAAGAAATCCCCTATCCTGCATCGGAGCCACCAGGGGAACCTTTGTTGCCTCTGCCGCTATGATTTATTCCCTAGATCTAAGAACCTCTTGAGACAACTTATCTATCACCGTCACCTATTCATCTAGGCTCATGGCCCTAAAACAGGTCATTTTTGGGTTGACCATCCTTGCTACCACCTCTTCCCAGTCCTGGGCATTTTCTTTGAAGACTTCATCTTCGAATTTTTCGTGGGCGTATGGCCAGCAAGATGAAACTTGTGAAGCATATTGAAAGACTAGGCCCTTTGGATCATTCTTGTGGAATTGGTCTGTCTGGAATCTAAATTCAAGTTGGCTCAACCCTTATTTTTTGGCTTGAGCTATATATTTTACCAAGTACAACCCTACCTGGAAACCATAAGGTATGAATGCCCGCTTCTTGTCCTTGACTAGGGTGGCCTTGTAGCCTTGCAAAATGGTTTTATAGCATATTTCTCTCACTACATGTCAGTCTAGGATATGCGTCGGTAGGATATGTTGTGCTCCGGTGGCCCCAAACACCCTGATGTAGGTGTCACGCTTTTCCAAGTACCAATGGCCTACCTTGGATATCATCTTCTTGGCCGCAGCCGATGGTCTCAGGCATTCCTTTTTAAAAATAATAAAATAAATTTGTGTGATGAATTAATCACAGATGAGGGAGTAAGACTTCTTATACGTGTTCTCCCATAGCATGCTGAAATAGATGTGGACCGAGAGCTCCGCGATATGGAAGATCAAGTTCATGCTGGAGAAGATGTTTATGGCGCACATGACATCGAGCAAGTACGAAGCCATGTAGAAATTTTGCCTCTCTCCTTCTTTTGGCGTATGAGTCTGTTGTATGAAGATGTTTAGTTCTTTATAAATATTCATTCCCCAGTTTAAACCACTCCCGGAGATCACCACTGTGTAACCCAAGGGCATCCATGCCTCTGAACTTATGGAGCAATCCTTCTCACCATATAATCAACATATGAGAGCCATAAAATAGATGTATGGCTCCCTTAAATTGGTCGTCCCATACCAGCCAGTGCTCTGGTTGGTGTACTTCTTGTCCTCCCTCCACCATGAGGCCATCACTTGGCTGGTGTCGTGGCACTCGTATAACTTCACGACAATATCTGTGTTTAGCCACTCCTCTGGATCTCTAAGCTTGTAGTATTTCTAAACTTCCACCAGTAAGAACACTCCGACACACCCACCATTTTCATCATTGATTAAACATTTATGTGTGTCTGTGTGGTATATGAGCCACTTTAGGACTTCAATATAGGGAAAACCAAGGGTTTATCTCACCACCATATGCAGGTATGACCATAGGATGTTTAGCAACACCTCATCATTGAGTGTTATTACATATGGATCACTGTGTGGGACATATTACGGGTATTCCTCCCAGATGATCTTGTGAAAGAGTTCTTCTCACTGTGGAAGCGCCATTACTTACCTCTCTATCTCCAAAGGATGAAAGATGGATCAAAACCTTCTTCATCACTATCTTAATGACAGGTTTCGGACTTAGAGTGTATTCTAATTGTTTTTCGTCCCTTGGAGAGGAACCCTCGCCTTCCTTTGGTTATTTCAGCTTCGGTGCCCTCGACGATCGTCTACTGGTTGAATTTCTTAGCGGCATTGTTCCTGTGAAGCTTGATAAAACCTGATTATTCAGATACTCACAGGATCTCTATAGCCTTTGAATTACTCATCTTGCTTCTTCAGATTCTCTGAATTTGCTCGCGTGCAGAATTATTTCTCTTACAATGACTCAAGATAATTTAGATAGGGAAGAACTTACTGTGCCATATCAACCATTCAATTTGGGTGATGGGTGAAATTTAAACAATTCTACCACCGAATCGCCATAACATAAATTCAATGTGGGTTAACTATGGTGGCATGAGTGGTGATGTGGTCTATCGGTGATTTTAAACAGATGTTTTGATTGGCGCATGAGGTAGAAACTAATGTATTATTTGGTATTAATTAGTCCCTTAAATGCTCAAAATCTGATCATATCTAAAGCTAAAACGTCCCATCGTGTCACTCTCTCAGTGATTGGATCGGGGATCGGGGATGTGCTATGAATGTTTTCATTGATATCCTTCTGCAAAATATGTGATGACGATCAATATCACCATACACTGCTGCAGTGGCAAAGCTAACTCAGAGGTGTGATGCTGACCTAGGGAACCAAGAATGACTTGGGGTAAGACTAGACCATATGGTTCTTCAATCTAGTAAAGACACATGGCGTTGAAGACTGGTGACCTAATTCACGTGTATTAATCGGATTTGGGACTTTCCTTAAGTTATTTGTTCTAAAACAAACCTTAGCTTGCCGATGTCAAAAAATTGTCCAGGGTCGATGATCGACGATAAACCTATAAAGTTCTTTTCTTTGGATTAGCTCCCTCAAAAACACCCCGCTGCTGAAAACACATCGGGGATCGACAACTGAGAATATATTTAGCACGGTGAGAATGTTTGTTGCGATCCTTTTAGGATTTCCCTGATTCGGATAAGTACGTTGGGCATTGGCTATCGACGATATCTTTTCTTTCTTTGTTAACTTCTATTCCCCTCGTCTTTTACCGATGCCGGAGGGGAATTAGCTATCGGCGATATCATAATGCAAGACTTGTCACGAAACAAACTTCCTTTTTTCTGATAATGATGAAGATCAACACTCAACGAATGAGGTTTCCTAAGTGGTTCTTTTCCTTCTTTGAATTCCTTCCGATGTTGAATTTGAGCACATCGGGTGAAGTGTTTTAGGCTGTCAACTCTTCATTCAATTGTTAAGGCCTTTTAAGTCATGGGGTTTCATAAGTTCAAACAAACCTAAATAGGTTATGAGAGTCAAGAGAATAAGTAAAAAATAAAAAAATTCTCAAAATGAAGTTGAATCAGAGAATGCAAAAGATCAAGTGGTACCCAAAAAGAAAAAAATTGACAGAGGCTTTTTAGGGTGTGTTGAGTGCTCAACAAATGGTGACTTAGTGGGTGAAATAAGAATCTTTGTTCCTACCTCAAGATTAGGTGAAGGTAATGAAAAATCTTATTAAGAACTTAATTGGTTTTGTTTTTATCAGAGCCTCTTTTATCCTTGCATTTGAAATTCCCTATTTGGTGCATTTGGTCCTACCAGTGGGGTTTTCAACCTTTATTCCACGTTCGTTTCCTATAACCCTAACTCATGCCCCCTTTGAAGAGAATATAGTAAATAATTCACTAGTACCAGGCCCTTTAGTTACCCTTATTCATTTTCTATGGTGTTGCTCTGGTTCCAGAAAGTGTCCATATCCCCGACAGAGTTATCTGCATACCCTTTCCTACTATGCACTCATTTTGATATAGTTGATTTTATTTCAGTAGAATGCCTTGAGCGAGTGGGAGAGGAGGATGTCTCTTATTTGAAAAATGATATGGTTAAGGTGAAACTTTTATAGCTCTGTCTCTAAGGTACATGTAGTCCTTTCCATATTAACATATTTCCCTTAAGGTTTTACCAGACCACCTTGCACACACTTCATCACTTTTACAAGGTTGTTCATCTGGGCAGGTTAGATATAGAACCCCTTAAAACAACAATAGGTCCCCTAGTGGTTCTTGTGTTGTATGTGAGTGGTGAGTTAGGAACAGAGTTCGTCATTTCATATAAATTGAGGCCAACCGTTGTCTTGTGAAACACACTTTTCAAAAGCACAGAAGTACAAAAAGAAAGGAACAAAAAAAAAAGTATCTGCAATAGACTTGTCTAAAACAAACATTGTGAAAATATAAACACAAAAAATCTTATTTTTTTTTAATGGAAATATTGTCTTAGGGCTTGGCCATTCACCTAGAGGGTGTCAGGTTCCCCCCTCGGATTCCATGGTCGATACATGTCTACCCCAATATTCTCATCCACCTAGAAAGGTATGAGCCATAGATTCTGAAAGAATTTTTTCCTTTAGGCTCATTTGCTCTGTACCATTTTAGGACTATGTCTCCCACTTCAAAATTCTTCTCTTTAGCCTTATGCTTATCAAACCACCTTTTACCTATATGCTTATGAGCTATGAACTTTGATTTTTCTTTCTCCTTTTCTTTTTTCAGCATGAGGAGGGTATCAATTCTTTGTTGTATGACTAATGAGGGTTTTCCTCTTGAATCTTGAGCAAGTTGAAGAGATGGAAGATATAGCTCATTTGGGAGAATGGCTTCCTGTCCATATACCATAAAGTATGGGAAATTCCCTATAGCTTCATTGGGTGTAACTCTATCGACCCATAAAGCATTATGAAGTGAAATATGCCAATTCCTCTAGTTGTCTGCAGTTTTTTTCTTCAATATCCTCACCAGGTTCTTAGTAGTTGATCCTGCCACTCCATTCCCCTGTGTATAGTAGTTTGTAGAGTATATGATTATGATTCCTTTGTATAGAGACAAATATATTAATAAGGTGGAAGAAAAGTAAGCTGCATTATCAAAAACAAGGACAGAAGACACATTGAACCTGTTGATTAGTTGTTGTTCTATGAATTGGATCACCACCTTTTCATTCACATGAGTCAGAGGGATGGCCTCTGCCCATTTCATGAAATAAACTGTGGTGGTTACTATGTATCTATGTTGTTTTGAAGAAATCAGTGTAATTTCTCCTATGATATCTAACCCTCGTTGCTTGAATGGCCTGGAAACAACCACTTGTTGGAGTGGGACAACTTCTCTCTTCTCCCTCCCCATGCTTATTTGACAGGTTTTACAGTTTCCAGCTTATGTGTGAGCATCCCTAAACAAAGTAGGCCAATAATAGCTAGCTCTCAGTATTTTATGAGTAGTGGTGTTTCCTGCGAAATGTCCACCGGCAAGACCATCATGGAGATCCCTCAGAAATTTGTCTGCATCTTCACATTCAAGACATCTTAAAAGTATCCCATCATAATTAACACGAAAGAGCACCAAATTTATGAGGCGATATTGTGCGGATGTTAACCTGAGGGCTCTCCTTTCCCTAGGGTTTAGGTTTTCTGGGCAAGTCCCATTATGCAGGAGATAAGTGAGTTTCTCGTACCAAGACTCATTCCCTACGGAGATGTATGAAGCTTCACCACACCATAATTCCAATTCATTCTCCCATCTTCAGTCTTAATTTACTTGGTCCTGGGATTTAACTGCCAGTTTTCATAACCCTTGTCCTTAAACCAGTTTAGCAGGCTTTATATCTAGATCAAATTCTTGGACTACTGCCATCTAGTTTCCTCTTATTTCCCCCATATCATGTTGAGTAAATAGGGATCAGATTGCAGGGTGAGGAATGATGACTTTGGTATGGTTCTTAAGGATGTAAGAACTGAAGTGTTTTATTGCCTTGTATACCACATAAGCATTCTTGTCTATAGTAGGGTAATTTAGTTTGGCCCCTTGGAGATTAGTGCTCATGAATGATACCCGGGTCTCGTTGTTGTCATCATCCTTCTGAGTCAATACTGCAGCTAATGATTGGTTGGAGGATAAAGTATAGAGGAAGAAATCTTTGCTGAAATCAAGACTTCACAACACTGTGGCTTGAGATATCGCAGTATTAATATTACCGAAAGCCCTTTTTCATTCATTGTCCCATTTAAATTCAACATCTTTATGGATAATGTTTCATAAGGGTTTGATCATTTCAGCAAAATCGAGGGTGAATTTCCTCACAAAATTGATCTTTCCAAAGAATGATTGCATAACATTTTTGTTGTGGGGTAGTGGAAGTTGAGCTATAGCTCTAATCCGTTTTGGGTCTATGCAAATGCTTGCTTGATATATAATATGGCATAACAAATTACCTTCCTCGACACCAAAAATAGTTTTCTTAGGGTTTAAGGATATACCGTATTTCTTACACCTTTCGAAAATCTGAGTTAAATGTTGGATGTGATCTTCTTTGTTCTTTGAATACATAGTCACGTCATCCAAATAGAATACTACACATTTGTTGATTAGTCCTCGAAAATCTGCGTCCATGGCCTTCTGGAAGGTTCCCCCTACATTGACTAACCCAAAGGTCATACGTTTATAAGTGAAGGTTCCCCAGTTGGTTCAGAAGGCATTTTTCAAGCGGTCTTCTTCTGAAACTAGAACTTGGTTGTAGCCTGAGAAACTGGTCAGCAGGGAGAAAACATCAGAGCCTGACACGGTTTGAAAAATTTTCTCCATGGGTGGGACTGGGTAGTTTTCCTTTTCTGAAGCTCTGTTGAGGTTTCTAAAATATATGCATAGGTAGATCTTCCTGGACTTTCTCCTTACAGGAACCAAATTTGCTACCCATGCAAAGTGTCTAACTTGGAAGATAATTTTGGAATCTAGTAGTTTCTTTAACTCCTGACACGTGAGAGGTTACAGGGATGGGTGGTACTTCCATAGCTTCCGTTGGAATGGTTTCACTTCATATTTAAATGGGATAGTGTGTTAAATGATACGAGTATCATAAGTTTTCAGATCTCAGTAAGACTAAACAAAAACATCTTGGTATTGTCTAAATTTTTTGAGATAAGCCTTCCTTTCTTGTTTAGATATTGTCTTGCCGAGATTTATATTCTTGGGGTTTTTCGGGGTTCCTATATTTATAGTTTCATGCATGGGACATGAACTCCCCGTATTTGTGTTGGTTGACCCTTTGAACCTTTCTCTTAAGTCAAAAAGGTTTTCTAAATTAGCTACCCCTTTCAGTATCATGTGAGATCTTGGTTTTTTAGTCAGTTAATCTGTATGAGGATCAATTTCTACTAATTTCTCCTAGAATACTTCATCGTAAATATCCAAGTCTTTAAAATTATCTTGATTGGTAAAAAAAATTGTGATATGTTCATCTCCTTAAATACCTTCCAATTAGAAATATTGTTGGGAACTGATGGTTTGTAAAGAAAATCCATAGTGAATTGGGAGGCTTCATAGTATTCTAAAGGTGATATCCTTGAGGCAACAGTGGCCAGAGAATCAACAAGAATGTTTTTTGTTCTGGGGATCACTATAATGTTGAAGGCTTCAAAATTCTCTATTAGCCTGTGCATTTCCTGTTGGTAATTCTTTAGGTGTGGAGAGTTTCAATGTATAGTATTCCTTACTTGTCTAACGATGATTTTAGAGTATCTAAAAACCTTCAATTCTTTAACGTTTAAGTCTATGTCTTTCTTTAGCCCTTGTACTAGAGCTTCATACTCGACGATGTTGTTTGTGCACTCGAATTCTAGTCTACAAGACATGCAATATCGTTTACCTTTTGGATCAATGAGGATGCACCTTGCCCCTGACCCTTATTGCAATTTGGATCCATCAAAGTATAAGGTCCAAACTTGTGGGAAAAATCGATTAGCTTCCTCTTTCTTTTCACTTTCCTCCTCTCTCATTTTTTCCATGATTTCTAATGTAGGTCGTTGATAGAAGAGGTTTTCCTTTTCCATCGTCGACAAATTTTCTTGAAAAATCATTTTGGAGCTTTGAGTAAGAGGTACATCAGATGAGAGGGGGGAGAAATTCCCTAAATCAGAGTCATAGGAATAATTTCCTAGCACGGGGAAATCCGTCGATGAGGGTTCATTAAGGGTTTCTAAGTTGGTGACAATATGTTTTATATATATTTCCCTATCAATCTTGATCATATTCAAGTGTCCTTTTAATGGAAACCAAAGGTGAGCCTAGTCTTTACTGAGGTATATGTTTAACTTCTCAGACCAATCTCGACTCAATAACAATCCATAAGATTCTGGGATATCTACTACAATGATGTCAATTACTTTCACATTTAGGTTGTGTCTCTATTATGATCATTACATATTTGAGATCTCCCATAACCTTCACCTGGGTTCTATCTAGTTGTATTACATATTTATCTCTTTCGAGAGGGACTGTGTTTAGTTGTTTGAAAATAGAAAAGGGAATAACATTGGAGGATGCTTCTGATTCAACCAAACAGTTATGGAGGTTTCTTTTGAAGACTTCAAATTTCAAAAGGAACGGTGGGACAAAAGTTTTTCCCTTCTTGTCTTCAGAGCAAGAGTTCACAGTTGGTTTATTCCTTAGATCTGTCGGAGTTATATTTCTTCCTTGGACAATTCTTATTGTAGGATTTTCTACTCATTTCAATGGTTGTAACAGAAAGTCCTTTTGCTGAGGGATTCTACATATGTCCATGACCGATATATTTTCTTTCAAATTTTTGAAGTCTTCTACTATGTTGTAGTCTAGCTTGGGAGATTCTCATGTATGGATGTTTATAGGATTTATTCAGGGAACAAAAGTTTCTTTTGAGTGATTGGGAGATGGTCTTTCTCCCGAAGTTTGGGCAGTAGTAATATCATTTGAGATAGGTTGACCCCTACTTCGTGTTTTCATAGCCAAGACCTCTGCAGGTGGTTCTTGAACCTCAAATAGGCCATCGAAAGGCATTTGTAGGTTAGGGTCCCATATCAGCATGGTTGTTTCTTCTGGTGGATCAACTTCTTCCTGATTAGCAGTATTCATAACTGAGTCGCTTGAGTGTTCGGTCAAGGAAACTGTATCTAGAAATTGGTTGTCCATCAAATTCATGGCATGCACCCATTGTGGGCAGTCTCTTTCAGAGTGTTTCTCTTGGTGATACGTATATAAAGAGTCAGAAGATACATTTCTTAGATCGATGTTTAAGTTGGTTGGGGGAGGTTCAATTTCTTTGAACAATGGATTTATTTTAAAATAGGGTTTGTAGGGCCTCTGGCCTTGGTTTCCTTCCCTTGCACTTCTTTTCATGTCTATGATTTCATTTGACAATTTCTTGACCACGCGTTGTAGGTATTCTATGTCTCTACTTCCCTTTTTGAGACCTTGTTCTATTTGTTTCCCTAGGGGTCTAGTCAACAGTAGTCCTCTCCTGGCAGGAGGTTGAACTTCTTTTTTATCTAATGAGACCTGGCCTTATTTACATCCCTTCATTTGAAATTCTATCATTTTCGCTTCTTCAAAATTTTCAGCTAAGGTTCCTTTGGCATCCCTCTTCACAAACATGGAAATAGAAGTTGGGAGAGTGTTAACATATACTTCGATTTGCAGCTCCTGATTGGGTTTAGCTTCAGGTTGGAATTTTCTTAAGATAGTGGTGAATCTTTGATTGAAGTCTTTAACCTTCTCCTTTGAACTCATGGTGGTGGCAAATAATTCGGCCATCAAAGCTCATCTAGTGGTTTCTTCTGCGAATTTATCTAGAAAATCCTTTTGAAACTTCGTCCAACTAGTTATGGATCCTATAGTAAGTTAAAATACCACATGGAGGCCGAATTCTCAAAAGTGTAAGGGAATAATCTGCATAATACGTCTTCATGTTGGACATTCATCAATCTAATAGCTAGTATGAATGTTTTGATATGGTATTCAGGAAATCCTGAATTTTCAGGATCAAATTTAGGGAGTAAATTCTCTAGATGTCGGAGAAGGTTATGTACTCATCTAGGGATGGCCAAACCATCTATGGCCAACCAAGGTTGATTATTTTGAGGTGGTTTTCCCCTCTCTTCATTATTATTTATCTTACATGTCTTTCGATCTAGAAACTGAGTGTTCTGAGTTAAACCCTTCATCTTCGGAAAAATCATTGGGCTGAGAGAAGTTTTCAGTTGGTGCTTCAGGGATTAGAATAAGAGGATGTTCAATTTTGGTGAGGGAGAAATATATCAAGTCTTCTATTGTGTGGAAAAAAACCTGGTCAGGGGACTCGACCAATGGTCTTCTTATTTGTTTTCATCTAAGAAGTAATAGAGCTAAGGGAAATGCACTGATCTGTTGGGCGTAAGCTCTTGTGATTCTTCCGAATTGGTTCAATTCTTCATGAGGAAGATCCTAAGGTATATCAGGGAATAGATGTTCTTCCTCTTGATGGGGTGATTTACTCATTTCAGGAGTACTCAATGTGTGTGGGATGTCTTGGGGATGACTAGCCATGCATGTGGGTTGTTTTTGAATCTACAGGCTGTGTGAAATATTTTGTAAACAATATTGTTAGCCATTCATTCTTAGGCCCTCCTTATAGTGCCTATTATGTTAAGGGGTCCTAAATCCCTTTAACTCAACAATAGGAACCAAACCTGCCACTGAGGCCCAATTAGACTTTGTAGTGTTTAACGACGGAATGGTTATCTAGAACCTGTGATTCGGCCAATTAATCATTGGGCTTTATATTTTCTTGTGAAGTTTCTTCCTTCAGTTCAACCGTTCTCTTTTTGTATTTTCTCTTATAGGTGGGATCGATAGAATATAAAAGCCGGTATAAACCAACTAGGTAACAAAGTGGGAAACCTTAACTACTGGAGAAGGCTGAGCTTGGGATAACCCTTTCACTCTAGCATGCAGACAATGATTTTCGACCACAAGCCTAGTACTAATACATTAACTTGTTGGTGTTCCAATTATTGACTGAAGTACAATTATCAGAAGAAAAACATGAATGCAATAAACGATGGCAAGAAAAATAGTTTCCTTAACTCTAATCATCAATCACATATTAACACAATGATTTACCTTTCATCATTAAAGACAAGAACTATAAAAAATATTGAATCAGATAACCTATCAACATATTCATAATTTCTTACTAGTTACAACATCCATTCATGAGATAAAAAATCAGAAATAATTCATCTTCATATCTAATCACACACGCTTTTGATGAAAAACACAAACTTTTCTCTAGTCCTAAACAAGACTTCTCAATTAAGGCAGCTCTAAAATAGTTCTTTACAAATACACAAAATGAGGGTCTTTGCAATAACCATCAACCTTTTTCTACCAAGTCGATCCTCTTATTTATAACATATTATTAACTAAAAATAACTACTAAAAGTGAAACTAAGTAAAACAAAAAACTTGCCACATGGTGCTTTCATCTCTTAGTCTTTCTAAGAGTTATCACATGATGTCACTTGAGTGGATGACTCTTCTTGTACTCTGACCATTTGACGAAGAGATCCTCGCATGTGTTAGCATATGGGAATCTATGTTGTTCCATTGGGGCCGAAAGGATCTCTCTTATCTCCACTACCCGTGCCCAATACTTGACTATTCTGGCACTTAACTGTTGCAACATGGTTCGAGCTTTGATCAGGTGTTCTACGAACTATTGCACCTGACTTGGTTCCATGTTTGCCACCCTTTCTATCTCAGCAACCCACTATGAATATTGTTTGGGATGTAATTTGTCTATGTTGCGTAAGTTGACAAAGTCATCGGGTGTGCCGAATTTATGGAGGTCGATGTCTCTCATTCCTCGATTGATATTGGTCCATCGCTTCTTTCACTCGGCCCATTTCTCTTGGATTCACTAATGAGGTTCTTGAGCCATTTTTACCCAATAATCGGCTACCTTCTTTATGTGGTCAATGGTGCTTTCCCTTAGTAATCGGATGTCGGGCTCTTCGACATCTTGGCCTTGTTGAACTTTGATGATATAGTCTATCCTTTCCATGGACTAGTGTGATTTTTCATACCACCTCTCCATATTCATACACATCGCCAGTGCAATTAGGGTGTCTTCTTGAATCTTGGTTATCCTTGCAGTGAATAGGTGTCGCTCATCCTTGAATTTACTATAGGCCTTTGGAATTCGCTCCTCAGGAACACCGCAATCTATGTGGCATCCTGGTAATATTTCTCCAAATGGCGTAGATGTTCCAATTCCTTCAATGCAGTGACCAACTCCTCTTCATCCCTTTTCACTCTGTTCAGGGTGGCATCTATGATTTCCATCCCTGCGTCGATAAGCTCGAATGTCTTGGCATGCTCCGTGTTCATCAAATTTTCCTCTATTGTGATGAGGATGGAGAGATCTAGAGTAATCATCCTCTTCTTGGTGGTTCTGTTCACAATAACTTTCCTTTTCTGGTCATAGGATATGGAATGTATATCAACAACTTCATCCACAGGTTCGAGGATTTGCTCATCTCACTAGGTAAGCATGTTTCCCAAGATTTCGACGATGTATATCTATTCAAGAGTAGGATCCTGAACCCATTCCATGTGTTCTGAAGGCCTGGCCTCTCGTTGTTTCCTGTTGGGAGGTTGAGTACCAATTGAAATTAAAGCATCGAGAATAGGATCGATACTTACATGATAATCGACTGTTGAGATACTGATTTCTTGCTGTGTAACTACTTATTTTTGTTCACATGAACTTGGCTCATCAGTCGGACTATCCATTTGGGTCTTTGGTACATCATGTATCTCAGTGTCTAAGACAATTTCAATGTCCTGGTCATTCTATGGTAAGCCCTGAATTTGAGCATCGGGAACTAGGGCAGATGCCTTCTCGAGCTCCTTCTCCTCTGTGATCTGCACAGGAGTTACTAGGGATACATCTGAACTTTCCTCATCATCATATATTTTTATCAAGTCATGGAGGGTGTTTAGTGCACCTTCTCTACCTAATTTTATTTCTATCTCCAGCTGAGCTGAAACGTCCCCTTGTGATCCGGCTTGTAGTATTGTAACTTCAGGGTTATCTAACAAGATGATTTCATCAATTTGTATTAGCTCTGGGCCACTTGGACCTGCCCAGATTTCATCTGGGTTTTTGGTAGGGGTCCTTGTCATAACTACGAGGCCCAATTCATCCTACAACTAATCAATTACTCACTGAGCCTATTCTATCATGAGAAATCCCCTTGCCTGTGCATCCTGGGTCATACGAAATCCCCTATCCTGCATTGGAGCCACCAGGGGAACCTTTGTTGCCTCTGCCACTCTGATTTATTCTCTGGATCTAAGAGCCTCTTGAGCTGACTGCTCTATCATCATCTCCTATTCATCCAGGCTCATGGACCTGAACCTGGTCATTTTTGGGTCAGCCATCTTGGCTACCACCTCATCCCAGTCCTTGGCATTTTCTATGAAGACTTCATCTTTGAATTTGTTGTGGGTGTACGAACAACAGAGCGAAACTTGTGAAACATGTTACAAGACCAGGCCCTTTGGATCATGATTTTCACATCAACTTGTCTGGAATCTAAAATTGAGTTGGCTCAACCCTTCTTGTTTATCTTGAACTGTATCTTTTACCAAGTAGAACCCTACATGGAAACCATGGGGTATGAACGCTCGCTTCTTGTCCTTGACCAGGGTGGCATTGTAGCCTTGCAAAATGGTTTGATAGAATATTTCTCCCACTACAAGTCAGCCTGGGACACGTGATGGTAGGAGATGTGGTGCTCTAGTGGACCCAAACACCCTAATGTAGGTGTCACGCTCATCCAAGTACTAGTGGCCTACCTTGGATATCATCTTCTTGGCCGCAGTGGATAGTCTCGGGCATTCCTTCTTAAAAAGAATAAAATAAATTCCTGCAATGAATTCATCACAGATGAGGGAGTAAGAATTCTTATACCTGTTCTCCCATAGAACGTTGAAATAGACGTGGACAAGGAGCTCCACGACATGGCATCTCAGGTTCATGCTGGCGAAGATGTTTTTGGTGCACATGACGTCGAGCAAATACGAAGTCATGTAGAAAGTTGGCGTCTCTCCTTCTTTTGACGTCTGAGCCTATTGTATGTAGATTCTAATTTGTTTAGAAATTATCGCTCCTGAGTTGAAACCACTCCCGAAGATTGCCATTGTGTAAGAAAAGGGCATCCATGCATCTAAAAATCTGGAGCAATCCTTCTCACCATATAATCGGCAGACGAGAGCCATCAAATAGATGTATGACTCCCTTAAATTGGTCTTTCTGTACTAGACAGTGCTCCAGTTGGTGTACTTCTTATCCTCCCTCCACCATGAGGCCATCACCCGTCTAGTGTTGTGGTGCTCGTAGAATTTCACGACAAAATCTGTGTTTAGTTGCTCCTTAGGATCTCTAAGCTTGTAGTATTTTTGAACTTCCATCGGTAAGAATGCTCCGACACACCCACCATTTTCATCGTTGATTAAACATTTCTATGTGTCTGTGTGGTCGATGAGCCACTTCAAGACTTCAACACAGGGAAAAACAGGGGTTATACTCGCCACCATATGCAGGCACGACCATTGGATGTTCAGGAAAACCTCGTCGTCGAGTGCTCTTACATATGGATCACTGTGTGGGACATATTTAGGGTATTACTCCCAGCTAATCTTGTTAAAGAGTTCTCCCCACTGTGGAAGCGTCATCTTGGACCCTATTCTTGCCTCTATATCTCCAAAGGCTGGAGGCTGGATGAAAACCTTCTTCGTTGTTGTCTTAATGATAGGTTTCAACCTCAGAGTGTATTCTAATTTTTTTGTGGCCCCTGGAGAGGATCCCTCTCCTACCTTTGGTTCTGTCATATTCGGTGCCCTCGATGATCATCTAGTGGTTGGATTTCTTGGCTACATTGTTCTTGTGAATCTCGCTAAAACCTGGTTATTCTGATACTCACGAGATCTCTGTAGCCTTCAAATTACTCATCTTTCTTCTTTGGGTTCTCTACATTTCCTCACGCATAGAATGATTTATCATACAATGGCTCAAGAGAATTTAGATAGGGAAGAAATTACCATGTCACATTATCCATTCAATTCGGGTGATAAGTGAAATTTAAACAAATCTGTCACTGAATCGCCATAACTTAAATTCAACATGGGTTGACGGCGGAGGCACGGGTGGTGATGTGGTCTATCGGTGATTTTAAATGGTTGTTTTGATTGGAGCACGAGGTATAAACTAATGTGGGATTTGGTATTAATTATCCCCTTAAATGCTCAAAATCCAATCGTATCTAATGGTAAAATGTCACATCGTGATGCTCTCGCAGTGAGTGGGTCAAGGATCGGGGATGTTCTATGAACATTTTCATTGATATCCTTCTACAAAAGCTCTGATGTTGATCAATCTCACCGTACAATGTTGTCTTGGAAAAGATGACTCAGAGGTGTGACTCAGAACCAGGGAACCAAGAATGACTCGGGGTAAAACTAGACTGTACGATTCTTCAATCTGGTAAAGACACATGGTGTTGAATACTGGTGACCTATTTCTCTTGTATTAATCAGAGTTGGGACTTTCCTTAAGTTATTTGTTCTAAAAAAAAACTTAGCTTTCTGATTCCAAAAAAGTGTCCAGGGTCAACGATCGACGATAAACCTATCAAGTTATTTTCTTCGGATTAGCTCCCTCGAAAACATCCTGCTGCTGAAAATGCATTGAGGGATCAACAATCGAGAATATCTTTAGCATGGTCAGAATGTTTTTTGCGATCCTTTTAGGATTTTCCCGATTCCAATAAGCACATCGGGCATCAGATATCAACGATATATTTTCTTTCTTTATTAACGTTTATTCCCCTCATCTTCTATTGATTCCAAAAGGGAATCAAATATCGATGATATCCTTATGCAAGACTTTCCATGAAACACAATTCCTTTTTCTGATAACGATGAATATCGACACTTGGCGACTAAGGTTTCCTGAGTGGTTCTTTTCCTTCTTTGAATTCCTTCCGATGTCGAATCTGAGCGCGTCGAGTGAAGTGTTTTAGGCTATCGAATCTTCATTTAGGTGTTAAGTCATTTTAAGTCATAGGTGATGAGAGTCCAGAGAATAAGTTAAAAAAACATTTCTCAAAATGAAGTCGAATCAGACAGTGCAAAAGATCAAGTGGTACCCAAAAAGAAAAAAATTGACAGAGGATTTTTAGCATGTGTTGAGTGATCAAAATGGCTCTTTGGGACTTTAGAACTTTAGACTTTAGAGGATTTCACACTAGAACATCTTAAATCATCTGAACGCTCAATTGGCGGACCTCCGAGCTATCACTCTCCAGATCTTTGGGACTTCAGGCTTCGGGAGACTTCACAACATACCATTACAAATCTCCTAAACATCGAACTTATAAAATTTTATTCTCTAGAGTTTCAGGACTCCGACGCTTCGGGGCTTTTGGCTTCAAACATTTTTTCCACTGATCAACACCTCACCCATGAATTGTTGAACGTCAAAATTTTGAAAAATTGATAATCTTTAGACACGTGTCCCTAAACATGAACGGTCCAGATTGGCTCCATACTCCAAGACTTCAGGGAACTCTTTCTTCCACGTAACCACAAACAAATTTCCCCGGAGTGTCGAACTGCCGAACCACTCAAGAATCCAATGGTCCGCCTTCTCCCAAATGATCTATGTTGTAGATTCACTCTGTGACTTTAGAGAATCTAGTATTTTTCCTCCCTTCTATTAAATACATAAAAATTTCTGAAGAAATGAAGTTCGAAGGACTTGAGGGGTTAACCATCGTGCTCCTTTCCCATATCTGATGGTTGTGAAGGATTTGGTCCCCTCTTGAACAAATATCGACCCTTCTTCTTCTCACAAAGAGAGATTTCTATTCTCTGAGTTTGGAACTTACAAAAGTATCATGCACACTCGGTGTGCTTCAAATTTTACCCATACCAAGTTGGATTTCATTTGAACATATATTAAATTATGAAAATTTCACCACTTTGGCCAATTTCCTCCAATTTTACAATAATTTAACAACCAAAATTGGAGCTTTTGCCCAATTCCATTCAAGTGACTCAAAACAAATTGCTCGGCCCATCCAGGCTTAGTGTTTAAAACTAGAGCTCTGATACCAAATTGTAAGACACCCCAACCACTTAGGTTGGGGCATGCCACATTAAAAATTCTCGTGCTTATGAGATCCAAATTGTAACATACCCAACCATAGACCTGTTGGGATATGTCACACCAAAACTATTGTGGAACTTCATATATATATATAAGTTAAATAAGACAAATACATTCAGCTAATACACAGATTCGTGCTGAAATAACAGTAAGCCTATACATACAACATACACAAGAAATACTCATAAATATAAAGACATGTACAAATACACATCATGTAATTGATCACATAATTGATACTTATCTTTTTATAGAAGACCACCACCTATGTGCATACCTTCCATGATCCTACCAACCTTATATGTAACATCCCCGACCACCGAGTCCAGTCCATGCTACTCCAGAAAACACTTTCATTCTCTGCTCAACACACTGTAACATACCCAACATCGAGAAGAGCTATGCTAAAAATTTTCAAACTGCATGCAATTAAAACATATACACATAGAACTCTTGTGGAACTTTATATATAAAACGTAAACAGAAAAATACATTTTGTAAATGCACGAATTCATACTGAAATAACAGTAAACATATACATGTAGCATATATGGACAATACCCATAAATATAAAGCCAGTTATAAACCACACAAGGAATAAACCCATAAAAATAAACACGTAAATAATAATGTTGTAATGTCCCCGACCCTCCATGCCAAGCCACGCTACACCAAAGAGAACTTTCATTCTCTTTGTGGAACATACTGTAACATACCCAACATCCAACTGAGCTATGCCACATAAATTTTTTGAACTGCATGCAATTAAAACATATACACACACAAAACTATTGCAGAAGCTTTATATATAAAAACGTAAACATACAAATACATATGTAAATGCACAAATTCATACTAAAATAAAAGTAAACATATGCATGCAACATATACAGGCAATACCCTTAAATATACAAATAGTTATAAACGCACACAAGATAAACCCATAAAATACACACATAAATAAAAATGCAGCATGTATATGTATCACGCAATTGACACTTTTCTTGGTAAGAATATCACCAACTGTGTGAAGACCTTCCACGATCCTCCCAACCTTAGACCACATTGCTCATCACTCTCAATAGTGGGTCACCCCCGAGTTGGGTCTAAACTCCACTCGGGTAAAGGGATTCCTAACCAGGCTAATGGTTCATAGACAACAATAAATACTCTGTCCCAGGTGATCACTCAACTAACAGCCTACAGTCCCTCATTCCCCACATGCCTATCCCACCCCAAGAAGTGTTCCCATTCTCTTCTCAACAGTCCTTCGGCTGCCCCACTCTAATTTCGGGCTTCAACAACATGCCGGACAGGAAGTCTCTGATCCCTATAGTTGTATTTTAGCACCTTCAGGAAGTCAATTCCCAACAACTCTCTCAACTAGAGAGAAATTTCTCATAGGCCTGACAACCCACTTCTTCAATATCCAACAGGCCTGACAACCCACTTCTTCAGTCCATCTCCTCAGATAACCAACTACACAAACAGGTATGGATATCGATACAAGTTCAGGTATAGTGACAAGAAATATGGCGGATAACTGACTCAGTGAGTGAATGATCATCCAACAATGGATGAATGATGGTTGAATGATGGAAAATATGGGAAAATGAACTAAGTCCCAACAATATGTATGCATGTCCCTAACTTGAGACTTTTCATGTTGGGACCTACTTTGGCGTACTTGTCCCCAACTTTGGAACTTAGGATAAAATAATTATCCATAGTTTGTGATTAAAGAAATATTAATATAATATTCATTTTTGGCTTAATCTCCCTAGCTTATCCCTTTTCCTTAACTTTTAGGCCCCTCCCTTTCCCTAACCAGTGGAGTTTAGTCCCTCGTCTCTTTTATCTTGGTTGATCTGCGCACAACAATGTATTTTATATTAATGATGAGACATATATACAAAAGTAGGCACACTGGCCTTTAACATCTAGGCTTTCTATCCTAATCCAAACATAAGCACCCTAGCTTATAATAACTAGCTCACCAACCTATAAAACATAGCATATAGACAAAGTGTCCCTGGCCTCAATATCACACGCACTCAAGTTGTTGGGCACAGTATCCAGGAATGTGCACACTTCATCATTTTACTGCGCAATACAAGCATGCACTATGCCATGAAAGGTGCATACAAAAATGATATCAAACAACTCACCAACTTAAGTACATTTTCACTTACATTACAATTGGGTTTGACCTAGGGATATTACAATCCCCTTCCCTTATTTATGCACTATCCTCAGTGCATCATGTACCCATATACAACAAAATTTCGAAAATCCTAAAAAGGATGCAGGTAATCTGCCCACATTGCATCCTCATGCTCCCAAGTAGCATCCTCAGGACCGTACCAGGTTCATTGGACCTTTACATGCCCTATGGCTTGATTAAGGAGCTGTTTGATTTTTCGGTCTAGAATGCATACCAGATGCACTTGAAAAGCACCTTCTTACTCCATCAGAATCACATTCCAATCAATAACATGATTAGCATTAGGTATATATTTCTTGAGTAATGATACATGGAATACATTATGAACAAACATAGATGTAGGCAATGAAATCATATAAGCTATTGGACCAATCCTCTCTAGGATTTCAAATGGCCCACAATAGTGAGCTTCCAACTTTGAACAATTTCCCAACTTCAGGGAACTTCTGTTGGCTTTCACTTTCAAAAATACATGGTCTCCCACTTTAAATTCCCTATGATTTGTGCCCCTATCAACATAGCTTTTCTGCCTGTCTTGGGTAGCCTTTAAATTTTGTTTTATTTTCAACATTTTCTCCTCCATTTCCCTAAGAAAATCTAGCCCAACCACTTCTATATATGTTGGGTTATCCTAGCTTACTGGTGTGTTGCACTTTTTTCCATAAAGTGCCTCAAATGGGCTCATCTTTAGATATGGTTGGTACCCATTGTTATAAACAAAATCTACCAAGTGTAGGTAGTCTTCCCATTTTGATGGTTTATCCATCACATACATCCTCAACATATATTCAATCACTTGATTCACCCTCTCTGCTTGTCCATCTGATTTTGGATGATAAGTTGTACTAAAATTCAAATTTGTTCCAAATCCATTAAATAATCCTTTCCAAAATTTTGAGGTAAATTTTGGATCTCTGTCAGACACAATTGTCTTGGGTATGCCATGTAATCGAGAAATTTCTTTCACATAAACATCAACAATGTTGGTTGCCTTGTGAGTGAGCTTATATTCATCAATTTTTTTCTACAAAATAACTTCTTGTAATTTTGCCACTAATTCCTTGTATTGCAAATCTGATTTGGCAACCTCTATAATTCTATATTTCAAATCTGATTGGTACATGCTAATGTCTGTAGAATGCAATTCATGCACTCTTCTGCTGAGTCCATCAACCACTTTGTTCTCTTTCCCCTTGATATGATTTATATCAAATTCATATTCACTTAGAAATTCTAACCATCTGCTTTTCCTAGAATTTAGAGTTGGCTGATCAAATAAATATTTCAGACCATTATGATCTATTCTTATCTCGAACCTTTTCCCCATGAGGTAGTGTCTCCATTTCCTCAACGCATGCACTATGGATGCCAACTCCAAATCATGAGTGGAATAGTGTCGTTCATGATCCTTCAACTTCCTTGATTCATAACATATAACAAACCCATTTTGAGTGAGGACTCCACCAAGTCCTTCTTTACATGCATTTGTGCAAATAATGAAGTCTTCATTTGGGTCTACAATCCTTAGTATTGGAGCACTTGTTGATAACTATTTCAATTGTTGGAAACTCTTTTCACAATCCAATGTCCAATGAAACTTCACACCCTTCTTTTGTCAGGAATTGATTGGGTGTGCAATCTTTGAGAATCCTTCAATAAATATCCTATAGTATCCTGCAAGGCCCATGAATGATCTAACCTCTGTCACATTCTTTGGAACTGACCATTCTCTAATGGATTTTATCTTCTCGAGATCCACTTCTATCCCATCCTTTGAAATGATATGCCCCAAATAATGAATTTGCTTCATATAAAAGGAGCACTTGCTCAATTTGGCATACAACCGAAGATCCCCTAATACTTGCAACACCATCCTCAAATGATGTTCATGTTCAAATGATGTTCATGCAACACCAACCAAGATTTTCCATGCTTTCTTCCTGGAAAATGAAAACTTTCCATCATCTTAGGATCTATATAACTATGACTAGATCCTGAATCAATTAAAATAGCAATCGTTTGGTTGTTTATCATACCTTCACCTCAATCATATGTGATTGATACTCTGCTTTCTTGTTGTCTATGGCTGCATAGATCTTTGGTACATTTCTTCCCATGTCCTCCACTATTTTAGCTTGCTATACATTGTGAATAGTTCTCACTTTTTCACCTCTGTGAGGACAATCTATGTACATATGATCTCCTTTACAAACCCAACATTGAATAGGTGGCTTCCTTGGCCTTTGACTCCCTGCCTCAGAAGTTATGGGTTCTCTAGAAGTTGGTTGTCCCTGAGGATTATTTCTGAAGAATGGTGTCTTAGTTTCCTTCTTCCTTTGATCCATCTTGAACTTCTTTTTGTCTTCCCAAGATTTTTGGAAAATTTTCCTTTCTTTTTTATGATCGTATAGGCATTTATCTCACCTTATGGTCTCCTCCAATGTCTTGGGATCATCATACTGTATTTTTTCACTGATGAATGATGGAAATCCACTCAAATACCTTTCAATATTAACTGTCTCATCCTTGATGAAAGAGACATACTTCAACAGTTCTAAAAACCTTCTTTCATATTCATCAATGGTCATACTCCCAAGCTTGAGTTCAAAGAAATATTTCTTTTTCTTGTCATAGTATCTCTTAGTCAATTATTTCTTCTCAAAACACTTCTTTAATTCTCTCCAAGTAACACTTTTCTCTTTAATGTGTTTCACCTACACAAGTTGATCCCAGCACATGGATGCCTTTCCCTTGAGTTGATAGATATCAATTCTACCTTCTGCATGAGAAGAATAATTATGAAATTGAAAATATTTTTTCATGCCCAACAACCATGTCTCTACATCTTCATCCTTCTTGTGCTCACCATCAAATGTAGTAGGTTTGATTTTGTTCATTTCTCCTCATAGCTCATCCACCCCAAACCCCTTATGCTTCCTAACAGGGGATGGAATTGAGTTGGTAGGACTTGTCTTATTGGAATGCCTCAGGGAGTGATGCTGATGTCTGTTAACACTTCTGGTTCTTCTTTTCTCATCAGGGGACCTATGACTCCCGGATTTTCTTGAGCCACTCTCCTTATCCAATTTATTTTCTATTATGTTCAATCTCTCCAATAAATTCATGTTGAAGTCATTCTTCTACTCCTTGGCTCTGATAATCCTTTCATTATCATCTTTATGTATTTGGACATCCTTCTACAAATTCTTAATGGTCTCTACCATATTCATGTTTTCATCTCTTCCTTCTCCATGTCCATTGGAGTTTGTTCCTTCAATGCCCAAATGGACATCCATCCCTCTAATATCATATTCTTGGCTATAAGTCCCTTGTACCTCTTCCATTCCTCTAGAGTTTGTGATTATCTTGACCTGATCTAGTTTTTGTTAACTCTGCAAAATGTTCATCCAACAAAACTTTGCCAGGCTAACTGTTTCAACAATTTCATGAAAAAATATGAACCATTTTGGTTCAATAATATATTAGAATTATTTCTTCTGATGTCCTCAAAATTTGAATACCCAGATCAATTTTATGGGTGGATATTTATATTCCATTTTCCAAGACCTTTCCAATGCCTACTCCCATGCTCAATTCTAAGTCTTGAGCAGAAAGTTATGGTTATTTGAAAATTGCCCATTAATTTTTTTGTTCATTTTTCAACTTGGCGCAAATCTGCGATGTAAATATGCATTTTTGCACCTAATCCTTTGGAATTTTCATAGGATATCAATTTGGTTTCCTCATATACATATTATGGACACTTTTTCCAAGTTTCACCTCTTTCTGGGTTTTGGGATGCTAGTTACAGTCTGCTGAAATTCCAGACCAAAATGCCATATTGTAACTAGTATGTTACAGGTACCTTATTTTCCATTTTAAACATTTTTAACATGCCCAAGAATTTAATTTAGATCTTGGAATGTATTCTATGGTTCAATAGATTTCCATTGACTACTCATGTGCCTCAATCTGATTCTGGAGCATAAAGTTATGGCTTTTTGAAGTTAAATGGGTCTTAAAATTTACCCTCCATTATTTTGCGCTATAACTTTCTCATAAAAGCTTCGTTTGATGAATGGTTTACACCATTAGAAAGTTGTCTCCAAGATATTTTATTTGATCTGCAGAGACAAAGTGTGCCTTGGCGCACACTCTGTTCTCGTGGTTTTTGTGCTGCTCAAAACGCTCTTAAGGGCCTCAAAAATGCGCTACAAAAAAATGACATTCAAACAGTATAAAATGTCACAGAAATTCGTTGGTTTTCTATTGTTGTTCACCTTTCAAACAACTTCGCATGCAAAAATTTCAACCTGTAACCCACATTCACCCATCACAACAACAACACAAGGTAAATCATGCTCCGTGCATCCATAACCGTTGTGCATCACTCCTCTATCGTGGCAATAACTTGCGTGCACTACTTTTGTGTCGGACGCCAATATCCACCGCACGCAGTTTTGGTTCTTTCACTATTACCTATTGTGCGTAGTTTTTGTATTTCACATTGATATTTCGCGTGAATTTCACTCTATGTGCTGCACCATGCCAAATTTTAGTACACCCCTACTGCACACCAATACTCGGCATGCACCATTAACTTAACTGTCGCACAAAAACATATACTCATATTGCGTACGCACCAACAAAGTTTCTCTGTTCTCAACCAATATTTCACACACCACGCATGCCATTATTATGTGTGTGCACATCGCGCAATTCAAATTTTATCGCATGCACCGACACACCAACATTTTTTCGCGCAGTGCCAAATTTTAGCACGCGCAGATGCACACCAACATTTTTCCGCGTGACGCCAAAATTTAGCACGCACACTAGCAAGCCAATATTTTTCCGCACAATGCCCAATTTTTACATATCACAATATTTTACTGCACATCATGCATTTTTAGTGCGCCCACCTACACACATTCACTTTTATGTGCATCAATTCCTCATGAATTTCGTTGTAGAAATTGGGGCTTTTGCTTAACTTTTTCCCAATTTCTACCATAGACATTCTGCAACTATGAAATTTATTCAATTTCACCCCGATAACACTAATTCAACTTATGTAACAAAAAATCGTTGTGGTTGACACTTCTGGAACGAATTTGCCCAAAATTAATTCACGAATTGAGAATTTTATTTACTAATCTCGCTCCATCTACCATGGCTTCACTGTAACTTCAAATTCAACCAATTCCAGGTCTGAATGTTCTAAAAAAGATATTAAATAAAGAATATCTCACCGCATGATTGAATTTCTCAACTTTCCCATGAATTTAACAACAGAAATTGGGGCTTTTTCCCAATTCCGCACAATTGTTGTTACTTTTTACCATGGATTCTCTATAACTTGAAATTTGGCCACTTGGAAATCAATTATCTATGAAATTTCACTTCAACTCAACTTGCTTGGCCCATCCAGGCTCAGTGTTGAAAATTGAAGCTCTGATACCATATTGTAATGTCCCCATCCATCCATTTTGGGCCACACTATGCCAGAGAATGCTTCCATTCTCTCTGCAGAACATACTGTAACATACCCAACATCCAATTGAGCTATGTCACATAACTTTTTCGAACTGCATGCAATTAAAACCTATACACACACAAAACTCTTGTGGAAGCTTTATATATAAAAACGTAAACATACAAATACATATGTAAATGCACAGATTGATACTGAAATAACAATAAACGTATACATGCAACATATACAGGCAATACCCATAAATATACAGAAAATTATAAACACACATAAGATAAACCCATAAAATATAGACATAAATAACAATGCAACATGTAAATGTATCACATAGTTGACACTTATCTTGGTAAGAATATCACCAACTATGTGCAGACCTTCCATGATCCTCCCAACCTTATACCACATTGCTCATCACTCTCAAGAGTGGGTCACCCCCGAGCTGGGAATAAACTCCACTCGGGTAAAGGGATTCTTAACCAAGCTAATGGTTCATAGAAAACAAGAAAGACTATGTCCCAGGTGCTCACTCAACTAACAACCTACAGTCCCTCATTCCCCACATGCATGTCCCACCCTAGGAAGTGTGCCCCTTCTCTGCTCAACAGTCCTCCAGCTGCCCCACTCCCTTTCCAGGCTTCAGCAACAGGTTGGAAATGAAGTCTCTGAGACCTGCAGCTGCAGTTTATCACCTTCGGGAATTCAATTCCCAACAAATTTCTCAACTAGAGAGAAATTGCTCACCAGCCTGACAACCCGCTTCTTCAATATCCCACGGGCCTGACAGCCCACTTCTTCAGTCCAACTCCTCAACTAACTAGCTACATAAACAGGTATGGCTATCGATACGATTTCAGGTACAGTGACATGAAATATGGAGGATAACTGACTCAATGGATGAATGATCATCCAACAATGGATGAATGATGGAAAACATGGGAAAATGAACTAAGTCCCAACAATATGTATGCATGTCCCCAACTTGACACTTGTCATGTTGGGAGCTAATTTGGCCCACTTGTCCCCAACTTTGGAACTTAGGATAAAATAATTATCCATACTTTATGATTAAAGAAACATTAATATAATATTCCTTTTTGTCTTAAGCTCCCTATATTAGCCCTTTTCCTTAACTTTTAGGCCCCTCCCTTTCCCTAACTAGTGGATTTTAGTCCCCCGACTCTTTTATCGTGGTCAATTTGCATGCAGTGATGCATTTTATATTAATGATGAGATATATATACAAAAATAGGTGCACTGGACTTTAACATCTAGGCTCTTTGGACTAATCCAAACACAAGCACCCTAGCTTATAATAACTGGCTCACCAGCCTATAAAACGCAACATGTACACAAAGGCTCCCTGGCCTCAATATTGCGCGCACTCAAGTTGTTGTGCGCAGTGTCCAGGAATGTCTACACTTCATCATTTTACTGCGTAGTACAATAGCGCACTATGCCATGAAAGGTGCATACAAAATTGATATGAAACAACTCACCGGCTTAAGTACATTTTCATTTACATTACAATTGGGTTCGACCTAGGGATATTACAAATGCAACATGTAAATTATGACACAATTGACACTTATCTTGATAATAATATCACCAACTATGTGCATACCTTCCAAAAACCTCACAACCTTAGACTACACTGCTCATCACTCTCGACAGTGGGTCACCCCCGAGCTCAAACTAAACTCCACCCAAGTAAAGGGATTCCTAACCAGGCTAATGGATCATAGACAACAAGAAAAACTCCATCATATGTGCCAAATCAAACTAACAACCTACAATTTCTCATTCCCCACATGCATGTCCCACCCCAGGAAGTGTGCCCCTTCTCTACTCAACAGTCCTTCGGCTGCCCCACTTCCTTTCTGGGCTTAAACAACAGATCGTACATGAAGTATCAAATCCTTGTAGTTGTAGTTTAGCACCTTTGGGAAATCAATTCTCAACAATTCTCTCTCCCAGAGATATTTCTCATGGGCCTGAAAACTCACCTCTTCAATATCCCACGGGCCTGACAACCCACTTCTTCAGTCCATCTCCCAAGCTAACCAACTACAAAAACATGTATGAGTATGGATACAGGTTAAGGTACATTGATAGGAAGGTACAAAGGACAAATGCCTAAGTGACTGAATGATCCTCGAATGATTGAATGGATGACTGAATGATAGAAGGAATGGGAAAATGAACTAAGTCCAAACTATATGTATGCATGTTCCCAACTTGACATTTGTCATGTTGGGAGCTACTTTGGCCCACTTGTCCCCAACCTTAGAACTTACGATAAAATAATTATCCATACTTTATATTTAATAAATATTAATATAATATT
This sequence comes from Picea engelmannii, assembly GCA_009831015.1. Taxonomy (NCBI): domain Eukaryota; kingdom Viridiplantae; phylum Streptophyta; class Pinopsida; order Pinales; family Pinaceae; genus Picea; species Picea engelmannii. The sequence continues at coordinate 120,319 of ML803495.1, forward strand.
CTTTTTTGTCTTAATCTCCCTAGCTTATCCCCTTTTCCTGAAATTTTATCCCCCCCCTTTCCCTAACTAGTGGAGTTTAATCCCCCATACTCTTTTATCGTGGTCGGTCTACGCGCAACGATGTATTTTATATTATTGATGAGACATACACAAAAATAGGAACACTTGTCTTTAGCATCTAGGCTCTCTGGCCTAATACAAACATAAGCCTCCTAGCTTATAATAAATAGCTCACCATCCTATAAAACACAACATATACACAAAGGCTCATTGGCCTCAAAATCGTGTACACTTTCGTTGTTGCGCACGGTATCCTGGAATGTGCACACTTCATCAGTTTACTATGCAGTACATGCACGCACTATGCCATGAAAGGTGCATACAAAAATGATATCAAATATCTCACCAGCTTAAGTACATTTTCATTTTACATTTACAATTGAGTTCGGGCTAGGGGTATTACAATCCCCTCCCCTTATTTATGCATTGTCCTCAGTGCATTATGTACACATATACAACAAAATTATCAAAAATCCTCAAAAAGATGTGGGTATTCTACTCGTATTTCATCCTCATACTCCCAAGTAGCATCCTCGGGACCATTCCAGGTCCATTGGACCTTTACAAGCCCTATGGCTCGATTCCAGAGATGTTTGATTTTACAGTCCAAAATGCGTACCAGATGCACTTGGAAAGCACCTTCTTGCTCCACCAGAACTATATTCCAATTAATAACATGATTAGCATAAGGTATATACTTCTTAAGCAATGATACATGTAATACATTATGAAAAAACATAGATGCAGGTAATACAATCATATAAGCCACTAGACCAATCCTCTCTAGGATTTCAAATGGCCCACAATAGCAAGCTAACAACTTTGAACAATTTCCCAACTTCATGGAACTTCTATTGGCTTTCACTTTCAAGAATATATGGTCTCCCACTTTAAATTCCTTGTGTGTTTTGCCCTTGTCAACATAGATTTTCTACCTATCTTGGGAAACCTTTATTTATTTTTATTTTTTTCAACAATTTCTCCTCCATTTCCCTAAGTAAATCTGGCCCAACCACTGATCTATCTACTAGGTTATCGCAACTTATCGGTGTGCTGCACTTTCTTCCATAAAGTGTCTCAAATGGTCTCATCTTTAGAGATGTTTGGTACCCATTGTTATAATAAAAATATACTAAATGTAGTTAGTCTTCTCATTTTGATGGTTTATCCATCACATACATCCTTAACATATCCTCAATCACTTGATTTACCCTCTCTGTTTGTCCATCTGATTCTGGATGATAAGTTGTACTAAAATTCAAATTTTTCCAAATGCATGTAATAATCCTTTCCAAAAATTTGAGGTAAATTTTGGATCTCTGTCAAACACAATTGTCTTGGGTATTCCATGTAATCGAGCAATTTCTTTCATATAAACATCAACAATGTTGGTTTCCTTGTGAGTGAGCTTAACTGGAATAAAATGGGTAGATTTAGTAAGCTTATCCACCACTACCATGATAGAATCATGTTGCTTGTTTGTTCTGGGTAGTTTAGTGATGAAATCCATGGTTACTTCTCATTTCCACTCGGGAATGGGTAATGGTTGAAGCAAACCAGCTGGGTGTCTATGCTCATCCTTTACCTTTTGACATTCCAAACATTTGGCAATAAAATCAACAACTTATTTCTTCATGCCTTGCCAGTAATATTGGCTTTTGACAACTGCAATAGTTTTCTGATAACCTGGGTGACCAACATCATGTACATTATGAATTTATCTCAATATCAAAATTTTCAATTCCTAAGAATTTGGTACATAAATTCTTCCCTTGTACATGAGAGTTTCATCGTTATCTAGCTTGTATTCTTTAATTTTCTGTTGCAAATTACCTTGTTGCAATTTTGCCACTAATTCCTTGTATTGCAAATCTAATTTTCCAACTTCTAAAATTATGTGTTTCAAATCTAATTGGTACATKCTAATGGTTGTAGCATACAATTCACACACTCTTCTKTTGAGTGCATTAGCCACTYTGTTCTCTATCCCCTTGATATGCTTTATATCAAAGTCATATTCACTAAGAAATTCTAACCATATGCTTTGCCTAGCATTTAGAATTGGTTGATCAAATAAATATTCCAGAYCATTTTGGTATGTCCTCAGCTCAAACCTTTTCCTCATGAGGTAGTGTCTCCATTTCCTCAAGGCATGCACTATGGCTTCCAACTCCAAATCATGAGTGGCATAGTGTCTTTCATGTTCCTTCAACTTTCTTRATTCATAACATATAACAAACCCATTTTGACTGAGGACTCCACCAAGTCCTTCTTTACATGCATCTGTGCATACAATGAAGTCTTSATTTGGGTATGCAATCCTTATTATTGGAGCACTTGTTAATAACTGTTTCAAGTGTTGGAAACTCTTTTCACAATCCAATGTCCACTAAAACTTCACACCCTTCTTTTGCAAGGAAGTGATTGGGTGTGAAATCTTTGAGAATCCTTCAATAAATATTCTATAGTATCCTGCAAGGCCCATGAATGATATAACCTTTGTCACATTATTTGACACTAACCATTCTCTAATGGCTTCTATCTTCTCAGGATCCACTGCTATCCCATCCTCTGAAATAATATGCCCCAAATAATGAATTTGCTTCTGATAAAATGAGCACTTGCTGAATTTGGCATACAAATGATGCTCCTTTAATACTTGCGACACCATCCTCAAATGATTCTCATGCTCTTATTCTAACTTGGAATATACAAGGATGTCATCCAAAAAAACAATGACAAACTTGTCTAAATATTCTCGAAAAACACCATTCATTAAGAACATGAAAATAGCTGGTGAATTTGAAAACCCAAATGGCACCATTGTGAACTCATAATGACCATACCTTGTCTTGGAGGTGGTCTTTCTAATATCTTCCTCTTTAATCCTTACATGATGGTATCCTGACCTAAGATCTATCTTTGAAAATACCTTTTCATCCTTCAATCGATCAAAGAGGTCATCAATCCTTGGAAACATATACTTATTCTTCATAGTCACTTTATTCAACTGTCTAAAATCAATGCACAATCTTAATTTCACATATTTATTCTTCACAAACAAGATTGGGGCACCCCAAGGTGACACACTTGGTTGTATATACCGCTTCTTTAGAAGTTATTCAATATGCATTTGCAACTCCTTCAGCTCTACTGTACTCATTATGTAAGGAGTCTTTGACACTGGAGCTACTCTAGGAATTAAATTTATAGAGAAATCGATATCTCTCTTTGGGGGTAGTCCTGGTACCTCCTTGAACACATCTTCAAAATATTCTAGGACTGCATGATCTTCCAAATTTGGCACCTTATCTTTAGGTGTCTCTTCGATATGAGTTACAAATATTTGACACCCTTTTTTGTAACATTTCTTCAGTTGCAATGCTGAAATTTCTCTGATGGTTACTACCCTGGGAATTCCCTGCACTTTCCTTAGGTTCCCTTCCTCATCCAAGCAAGTAAATTCATTTTTATGATAGTCTAGGTTAGCATAATGTTGATCCAAACAATCCATCCCAATTATACAGTCATAGGAACCTAAAGGCAAGATGTTCAAATATACCCCGGTGTTCAGTCCATTCATGTCCATAAGACATGACTTAACCATATGATTAACTTTTCTTTTAGCTCCGGTAGCCAGCTGCACCAACCAATATTTTCCATTCTTTCTTCTTGGAAAATGAAAACTTTGTTTCACCTTAGAATCTATATAAATATGACTAGCTCTTGAATCAATTAAAATAGCAATGGCTTGGTTGTTGATCATACCTTCCACTTCAATCATATGTGACTGATACTCAGCTTGCTTGTTGTCCAGGGCTACATAGATCCTTGGTACATTTCTTCCCATGTCCTCCCCTATTTCATATTGTTGTACATTGTGAACAATCCTCACTTTTTCACCTCTGTGAGGACAATCTCTGAACATATGATCTCCTTTACAACCCCAACATTGAATAGGGGGTTGCCTTGGCCCTTGACCCCCTATCTCAATCATTCTGGGTTCTCTAGAAGTTGGTTTTCCCTGAGGATTTTTTCTAAAGAATGGTGGCTTAGTTCCCTTCTTCCTATGATCCATCTTGAATTTATTTTTGCCTTCCAAAGATTTTTGGAAAGTTGGCCTTTCTTTTTATTGATCATAGAGGCATTTAGATCACCTTATGGTATCCCGCAATGTATTGGGATCATCATAGTGTATTTTGTCACTGATGAATGATGGAAATCCACTCAAATACCTCTAAATCTTAATTGTTTCATCCTTGATGAAAGAAACATACTTCAACAGTTCTAAAAATATTCTCTCATATTCATCTATGGTCATACTCTCAAGCTTGATTTCAAAGAACTCTTTCATTTTCTTGGCATAGTATCTCTTAGTCAAGTATGTCTTTTCAAAATACTTCTTGAATTCCCTCCAAGTAACACTTTTCTCTTTAATGTGTTGCACCTGCACAAGTTGGTCCCACCACATGGATGCCTTTCCCTTTAGTTGATAGATGGAAATTATTCCTTCTGTGTGAGATGAATAATTATGCAATTGAAAATACTTTCTCATGTCGAGCAACCATGTCTCTGCATCTTCATCCTTCTTGTTCTCACCATCAAATGTAGGAGGTTTGATTTTGTTCATTTCTCCTCGTAGCTCATCCAACCCAGACCTCTTATGCTTCCTAACAGAGGATGTACTTGAGTTGTTGTGTGCTATATTATTGGAATACCTTGGGGAGTGATGGTGATGTCTGCTAACACTTCTTGTTATTCTTTTCTCATCAGGAGACCTATGACTTCCTGATTTTCTTGAGCCACTCTCCTTATCCAATTTCTTTTCTATCCTGTTCAAGCTCTGCATTAACTTCATATTGAAGTCCTCTTATTGATCCTTGTCTCTCATAAGCTTTTCATTACAAGATTTATGGATTTGGACATCCTTATGCAATTTTTTTATGGTCTCTACCATATTCATGTTTTCATCCCTTCCTTATCCATGTCCATTGGAGTTGGTTCCTTCAATTCCCAAATGAACATCCATATCTATGATCTCATCTTCCTGGTTGTAAGTCCCCTGTGCATATTCTATTCCTCTACACTATGTGTTAGTCCCGATCTATTCTATTTGTTGTTAACTCTGCAAAATGCGCAACCAAAAAAACTTGGTCAGTCTAACTGACTCAACAATTTCATGAAAAAATATGAACCATTCTGGTTCAATAATATATCATAATTATTTCTTCTGATTTCCTGAAAAATTGAATGCTGGGATCAATTTTCTAGGTAAATTTTTATATTCTAATGTACAACACATTTCCAACGCCTACTCGCATGCTCAATTTTGAGTCTTGAGTAGAAAGTTATGGTTATTTGAAAATTTCCCATTAATCTTTCTATTCACACTTCAAGTTTGTGAAACTATGCGTTGTGATTATGCATTTTGGAACCTAATCCATTGTATTTTTCAGGATCTCAATTGGGTTTCTTCATATACATTTTTTGGAAAGTCTATCCAAGTTTCACCTCTTTCTGGGCTCTGAGCTGCTAGCTAGGGCCTATTGAAGATCTAGGCCAATTCATGTTTTTGGTCCGAAATGCTACAGGTACCTTCTTTTCCATATTAAACATTTTTAACATGCCCAAAAAATTAATTAAGATCTAGGAATGTCTTTTATGGTTCAATGGCTTCACATTGACTACTCATGCACCTCAATATGATTTCAGAGCAGAAAGTTACAGCTCTTCGAATTTAGCTAGGTCTTAAAATTTACCCTCCATTGTTTGTGTTGTAACTTTCTCATAAAACCTCCATTGACGAATGGTTTACACCATTAGAAATCTCTCTCCAGGATCTTTCATTTGAGTTGTAGAGACAATGTGTACCTTGATACACTCTGTTCTTGTGGTTTTTGAGTAGCTAAAAATGTTATTAAAGGACTCAAAAACACGCTGCAAAAAGATGACGTTCAAACGATATAAAATGTCGCAAACATTTGTTGGTTTTTTGTTGTTATTCACCATCCAAAAGACTTCACATGCACAAATACCAGCCTGTACACCCATATATAGCATGCACAGCGACACCATAAAGTAATTCATGCTATGCACATATATAACTACCATGTATTGCTTCTCTGTCGTGCCAATAACTGATACAGACTACTTTTGTGTTGCGCGCCAATATCCACTGTGCAAAATTTGGTTCTTTCACTAATACATGTTGCGTACAATTTGTTTTAGTGTCACGTGCCATTTTTGTGTTGTGCGCTAATATTTCACATGCATTTTACTCTACGCGTTGCACCATGACAAAGTTTAGTACACCCCCACCATGCACCAATACTCCGCACACACCATCAACTAAATTGTCGCATGACAACATATAACCACATTGTGCACACACCAACAAAATTCCTTTGCACTGTGCCAAGACTGTGCACACCACGCGCACCATTATTATGCATGTGCACACTGCGTTCCAGTATTACACATGCTCACTCAATATTCACCATGCAATTCTAAATTTAGCGCGCTCACCGACACACCAATATTTTTCCGTGCAGTGCCAAATTTTAGCGCGTGCACCCGCACACCAATATTTTTCCACGCGGCGCCAAATTTTAGCGTGCACACCTACACACCAATATTTTTCTGCGCGGCGCCAAATTTTAGCGTGCACACCAATATTTTTCCACATATCACAAGATTTTCATTGCGCATCATGCATTTTTAGTGCATCCACCTGCGCACATTCATTTTTATGCGCATCAATTCCTCATGAATTTCGCTGCAAAAATTGGGGCTTTTTCCTAAATTTTTCCCCATTTTTACCATAGACATCCTCCAATTATGAAATTTTTTCAATTTCACCTCAATAACACCATTTCAACCTATGCAACAACAAATCGTTGTGGTTTGACATTTTTGGAACAAATTTTTCCCAAACTCAATTCACGAATTGAGAATTTTAATTACTAATATCGCTCCATCTGTCATGGCTTCAATGTAACTTCAAATTCGACCAATTCCAAGTATGAATTTGCTAGAACAGATATTAAATCAAGAATATCTCACCACATGGACAAATTTCTCAATTTTCCCATGGATTTGATAATAGAAATTGGGGATTTTTCCCAATTCCATGCAATTGTTGTTACTTTTTACCATGGACGCTGTGCAACTTGAAATTTGGCCACTTTGAAATTAATCCTCTATGACATTTCGCTTCAACTCAAATTGCTCAGCCCATCCAGGATCAGTGTTGAAAACTGAAGCTCTGATACCATGTTGTAACATCCTCAACCACGTAGGTTGAGCCATGCTACTTTAGAAAAGACTTTCATTCTATGCTCAACAAACTATAACATACCCAACATTCGACAGAGCTATGCTACATAAATTTTTCGAACTGCATGCAATTAAAACATATAGACACAGAACTCTTGCAGAACTTTATATATAAAATGTAAAAAGACAAATACATTATGTAAATGCACAGATTCATACTTAAATAATAGTAAACATATACATGCAACATATATAGACAATACCCATAAATATAAAGGCAATTATAAACCAGACATGGAATAAACCCATAAAAATAAACACGTAAATAATAATGCAACATATAAATTATCACACAATTGACACATATATTGATAAGAATGTCACCAACTGGGTGAAAACCTTCCAAGAACCTTTGAGCCTTAGACCACACTGCTCATCACTCTCAGCAGTGGGTCACCCCCAAGATGGGACTAAACTCCACCCGGGTAAAGGGATTCCTAACTAGGTTAATGGATCATAGACAATAGGAAATACTCTGTCACATGTGCCAACTCAAACTAACAACCTATAGTCTCTCATTACCCACATTCATGTCCCACCCCAGGAAGTGTTCCCCTTCTAATCTCAACAATCCTTCGTCTGCCCCACTTCCTTTTCGATCTTTAGCAATAGGTCGGACAGGGAGTCTCAGAGACCTGTAGTTTTAGTTTAGCACCTTCGAGAAATCAATTCCCAACAATTTTCTCTCCCAGAGAGATTTCTCACGGGCCTGACAACTTTCCTCTTCAATATCCCACGGGCCTGACAACCCACTTCTTCAGTCAATCTCCCAAGATAACCATCTACACAAACATGTATGATTACGAATACAGGTTCAGATACAATGACAGGAAGGTAAAGAGGACAACTGCCTGAGTGAGTGAATAATCTTCGAATGATTGAATGGATGCCAAGTCACACTAACAACCTACAACCTCTCATTCCCAACATTCCTATCCCACCCCAGGAAGTGTGCCCCTTCTCTGCTCAACAGTCCTTCAGTTGCCACACTTCCCTTATAGAGCTTCAACAACAGGTCAGACATGAAGTCTCTGAGCATTGTAGATGTAGTTGGGCTTCCTTAGCGAATCACTTCCCCAACAATTCTCTCACCTGGAAAAAGTTTCTCATGGGCCTGAAAACCCTCCTCTTCAATCCACAAGCTTGAAAACCTACTTCTTCTATCGAGATCTTAAATCAACCAAGTATGGGTGATGGAAGAAACAAATTTCCGGTATGGAATAGGTAATGGAAACAACCATTCTCGGAAAAATAAATATGTTGGCAGAAACAACATTCAGGTAAGGTATAGTACAAGTTCAGGCAAGGTACAGGTGCATTATGAATAACAAGAAATGTATGGATCATTGTTGAATATGTGTGTAAGGCATGGAGAGATTCAATTGTTGGGATCAATGGATGTGTGAGTGAATTCATTGGTGAATTGGGAAGGATCCAAAAAATAGAATAATTTCCCTCACATATATTTGTGTGCACCCTTGATGACACATGGATCTCAAGGAGCTCATTTCTCTCCACTTGGGATTCATTCCCTTTCCCATAAGAACTTAGGATAAACTAATTATCCTCACCATAGCCTTTATGAAGAATATTATAATATTCCTTTGGAAATAAGTCCTCTAGCTTAGCCCCTTTCCTAGGCTCTTAGCCCTCCCTTTTCCCTTCCTAGTGGAGTTTAGTCCCACTTACTCTTTCATCATGGTCGATATACATGCAACAATGTACTATATTAATTATATGAGTGTTTACATATACAAAAATATTTTCATTGGCCTTTAGCATCTAGGCTCTCCGGCCTAATTCAACACATAATCCTCCTAGCTTATAATAACTCGCTCACCATCCTATAAAACATATTAATATTTACAATTTTGGGCTTGGTCTTGGGGTATTACATATTCATTCAACTTTTTCCTAATAACCCACTTGGTGCCAATCACATTTTTATCTTTTGGTCTTGGAACAAGTTCCCATGTCTCATTCTTCTCAATTTGATTCAACTCTTATTTCATGGAATTAATCCAATGATTGTCTACATTAGCTTCTATAAAGTTCTTAGGCTCTATTTTATATAGAAAATAGGATTTTTCATGTTCCAATGCACTTTCTAGTCTTCTTCTAGTCTAAAATCCCATATCTTTATCACCAAGAATTAAATTTTGTTGAATGATTCTTTCAAATAAATCTATATGGTGTATTTGTATCTTGACATTCTAGAGTAATCATTAATGAGCAACATGAAGTAATTTTCACCTTGTAGACTCTGTTTTCTTGTAGGCCCAAAAATATCTGTATGAACGGATTCCAATGGCTTCATTGTTGAGTACTCCTTTGAATTGAACTTTTCTTTTGTCTTTTTCCCATGCCGACATTTCTTGCAAAGAGTGTTTCAAGTCTTAGCAATATTTGTCATATCTCTCACTACTTGTTTGGTGTTGATTTTTACTATATTACAAAAGTTGATATGGCCCATTATTTTATGCCATAACCAGCTCTCATCTATTTGTCTCAAATATAATTTTTCTCCCTTGATCTCATGGAGGATATATACATTATTTGAGGTTCTATATGAATTTTTCACTAATCTTCCCAATCCTTTCTTCCTTATCTCACAGTCTTGAGAATCAAATGTGAGAGTGTGTCATTGATGACACATTTCACTAACACTAAGAAGTTTATGTTCCAAACCTTCAACATACAAGACATTCTCTATTTTAGTATTTCCATTATCAAGACTAAGAGTAACTTTTCCAGCTATCATTGTAGTATAATTATCTCCAAATGTTACAATACCTTTGTTTACTTCCTTAAAAGTTTGAAACATGATCTTGTCCCCTATCATGGGGCCTGAGAATCCATTGTCAATGTACCATCTATTTCCTTTTTTCTTAGCATGAAGGGAAGTTTACACAAGCATACATTCCTCTGTTTTCTTTGATTTCTCCTGCTTCCTTTTACAAACTCCTATGGGTTCTTTCTTTTTCTTGGGAAGGGTATCTTATTGGTTGTTTTGTCTAAAATTTTCCACTAGGCCTCTTCTACAAAAGCGTGCTATGTTCCCATAGTTGCTACATTTATAAAATACAACATTATAATCAAATGATGGAGACAATTAATTATAGTTTCTATTTGAGAACCTATAATTACTTTTGTTTTTTTCCATACATAATTATTTCTTACATATGATCGACAATCTATTTATTTGAGACCAAAGTGATTGAAAGAAAAACAGTAATCAAGGAAAGAGTTTTGTTATTGAGTTTTGCGAGTCCATCTTGGTTGGAAATATCTTACGAATTTGTCCTTGTTGTATTTGGGAGGAATGCCAATTTTTTGCAGAACATCATTTTCGCTCTTCATGTTGTCTTCATCACTGATGGAGATTTTGAGCACATCAACATAACTTTTATATTTTCCTTCATTTTCTTTCTTTGGTGTCTCTGTATCTTTTGAATATTCTTTGGTAGTCATCTAACTCTTATCATAACCAATACTATTTTTAATGAGTGGTGATATTTGGAATTTCATGATATCATCAAAGATTTTAGTGCTCTTTTCAAACTTCAAGCTTCTATTCAACTAAGCATTTTACTTCTCCAATTCCTTTCTTAAGGAAACAATTTCAACTTTCAATTTCTCACAATTTCCTTCCTTTTCCTTTAGATATATTCTCACCACTTCTTGCATCCTTTTTTCATATTATAGTTGAATATTTAGGATGATAATAGTCTTCTTAATTTATTCAAGGTTTTTTGACATCATGATCCTCCTCTTCATATTTTTGCAACTGCTCCTTTTGTTACATATTTTTTCCCTTGAGATTCTTATTTCTCTTAAGGAACAAATGAGTTCTTCTTCAATATCTAATTCAACATCTACGTCAAAAAAAAAATCCTATACAAAATCCATCATTTCTTTCTATTTGTATTCGTTTTTTGAATTATCAATTTCCATTTCCATGTGTGCTCCCAAAATCTTCATTTCTGATGCAGGGATTTTATGAGGGTCATAACTTTTGACTCGACTATCCATTTGGGATGAAATTTTATAGGGATTTGCGTCTCAAATATTTCACTGCTATGCCAATCTGATTCTTCAAATCTAACATCATTTTCACACTTTTTTAGGGCCAAATTCCTTCATATAAGGCCTCAAATTGGGGTTTGAGTGTTTTTACATGAATTTTTAAGTTTTTAATTATCATTTATCTCTTAGTTTATCAAATTAATTAGAAAGTCAAGTTGAAAAATAATGTCTCTCTAGTTAGCTCTTAGTTATTGGTTAGTTTTAGAGTCATGTGGAAATTTCCTAAAATTAGTTGTTTTTCTAAAATCATCTTTTTTTCTAAAATTAGTTGTTTTCGAAAATATTAGATAACGGTTATAAGGGGTTGAACTTCCATTCTAATAGTTAGGATGGAGAAGGAACAAAAGAGAGTTATTTTCTATTCTCATTTTTTTGCATGGCTTTTATATCTTGTGAATGAATCCAAGTTTATTGGTTACATCATATGTTATCAGAGAAGGAAGATGGATGGGAGAGGAAGACGAAGAGCAGGGTATCTAGCTCAGATGCGCAGAGATATGAAAAATATCCAAAGGCAAGTAAAATATCTTACAAACATGTTGGATAGTCAGAGAATAATACAAAGAGAAGTGTTTGAAGAGGGGATAGTCCAAGTAGATGTAGATCATCATAAAGAACATGAAGAAGAACAATTAGAGCACATGGATTTTGAAGAAATGATGCTCAGGGCTATAGAAGGGAGAAATGGTAGAATCAAGATGGAAGCTTCTGAATATGTAGGGAATCTTAAACTAGAGGAGTTAATAGATTGGTTGAATTCCATAGAATTATTTTTTGAATGGACGCCTATGCCAGAGGAGAAGAAAGTGAAATTTTCATGCACCAAGCTAAAGGGTCATGCCATGATATGGTGGGATCATGTTCATAAAATACAGAGAAAAAAAAGGGAAAGACAAAAATAGGACCTCGAGCAAGATGAAAAAAATTGTGAGAATTTTTTTTCCTCTAAAATATGCCCAGAACCTTTTTCATAGATTTCAGAACTTGAAGCTCTTAGTTATTGGTTAGTTTTAGAGTCATGCGAGAATTTCCTAAAATTAGTTTTTTTTCTAGAATCAATTTTTTTTCGAAAATTAGTTGTTTTCGAAAATCTCAGATAGCGGTTATAAGGGATTGAACTTCCATTCTTATAGTTAGGATGGAGAAGTAAAAAAAGACAGTTATTTTCCATTCTCATGTTTTTCCATGGCTTTTATCTCTTGTGAATGAATCCAAGTTTATTGGTTACATCATATGTTATCAGAGCAGGAAGATGGTTGGGAGAGGAAGAGGAAGAGCAGGGTATCTAGATCAGATGCCCAGAGATATGAAAAAACTCCAAAGGCAATTAAAAGATCTTACAAACGTGTTGGCTAGTAAGAGAATAATACAAAGAGAAGTGTCTAATGAGGGGACAGTCTGAGGAGATGTAGATCATCATAAAGAACATAAAGAACATGAAGAAGAACAATTATATCACATGGATTTTGAAGAAATGATGTGCAGGGCTATAGAAGGGAGAAATGATAGAATCAAGATGGAAGCCTCTAAATATGTAGGGA
>ML803495.1:139767-212891 GCA_009831015.1 Picea engelmannii
TCTATCCATCAAAGTGTGGTATTCCATTTTTATATGAATTGGTACTCTCCATGATCTACCTTTTAGTGATTAAACTGATTTCTGAAGGAACCTGCTCTGATACCAATTGTTGGATTATTGAGAGGGGGGGTGAATCAGTAATAGCATAATTATAATCCTTTTTCTCCAAATAATCCAAGTTTTATATCAATGTAGAATTATTATCCAATAATGAAAAATCACACACATACACAATACACCATTGTTTTACGTGGAAACCCAAATCGGGAGAAAAACACAGAATTCTTTATCTTATATGTCTTGAAGAATTACATTCATTGGAAGCACCAACTTCCTTTGTTTTCTAGCTGCAACTGGAAGGAGGCTCCAACCCCCTAGTTTCTCAAGATACAACCTTAGGGAAGCTCCAACTCCCCAATTCTACGACTACAACTAGAAGGAGGCTAGAACCCCCTATGTTCTTCAGCTACAACTGGAAGGTGGATACAACCACCTTTCCTTGCCCCGTCCAACCACCCTGAAGTAAAAGTAGAATGATGGAACCACTGTCACACTATCATTGTGAGATATACTGCTGTAAACATGTACCAATAAACTTGAACCATGCATCAACCTATACCTCAACCTGTAATCAACTTGTACCATAAACAAGTGCATCAACCATGCACCAACCTGTACCAAACAATCTGTAATCAACCTGTACCATAAACAAGTGAAACCAACCATGTTTCAAGTACTCATCAACTATGACTCATCAATATGTACCAACATCATCAACTATACACCTCATGTGCCTCAAATGGGATCATCTTCTACCATAAAGTGCCTCAAATGAGATCATCTTTAGATATGGTTGGTACCCATTGTTATAAAAACAATCTACTAAGTTTAGGTAGTTTTCCCATTTTGATGGTTTATCTATCACATACATTCTCAACATATCCTCAATCACTTGATTCACCCTCTTTGTCTTTCCATCTGATTATGGATGATAAGTTGTGCTAAAATTCAAATTTGTTCCAAATCCCATAAATAATCCCTTCCAAAATTTTGATGTAAATTTTGGATCTCTCTTAGACACAATTGTCTTGGGTATAACATGTAATCGAGCAATTTTTCTCATATAAATATAAAAAGTGTTGGCAGCCTTGTGAGTGAGATTTACTGGAATAAAATGGACAACTTTAGTAAGTGTATCCACCACTACTATGATAAAATCATGCTGCTTGTTTTTTCTAGGCAATTTGGTGATGAAATCCTTTGTTACAACTTCCCATTTCCACTCAGGAATGGGTAATGTCTATAGCAAACCAGTTGAGTGTCTATGCTCAACCTTGACCTTTTGACACTCCAAACATTTGGCAATAAAATAAACAACTTCTTTCTTCATTCCTGGCCAATAATAATGGCTCTTGACAACTGCAATAGTTTTCTAATAAGATGGGTTCCCAACGTAAGGTACATTATGCATTTCTCTCAATATCAGAATTTTCAATTCCTCAAAATTTGGTACATAAATTTTTCCCTTGTACATGAGAATTTCATCATTTTCTAGTTTATATTCTTCAATTTTCTTCTGCAAAATACCTTGATGTAATTTTGTTATTATCTCCATGTATCACAAATCTGATTTTGCAGCCTCTACGATTTTGTCTTTAAAATATGAGCGGTACATGCTAACAATTGTAGCACGCAACTCATGCACCCTTCTGCTAAGTGCATCAACCACCTTGTTCTCTTTCCCTTTGATATGTTTTATATCAAAGTCATATTCACTGAGAAATTATAACCACCTAATTTTCCTGTAATTTAGAGTTGGTTGTCCAAATAAATATTTTATACCACTCTCATCTGTCCTAAACTAAAACATTTTCCCCATGACGTAGTGCCTCCATATCTTCAAGGTTGTTGGGTCACATATTTGTCCATATTCTCATCATCTATAGACATCCATTCCATCCCTTCTTCATCCTATTGTCATTCATTTATCATTCCATTTGCCATACATTTGCTACAACTGCTCATAAAATAACATATTATTCCTGTTATGCTTTAGTGGTTAGTAACGATTATTCTTCCTTCATTTTTAATGAATTAAAAACTATTATGCATGATTTTTCTGAAGATGGTTTGATGAGTGATTTTATGTAGCAATAGTTGTAGGAATCAAGGTTCCAACCTCCAAATGACACATGTGAGTTCCATCTTGTGGTTAACTGTTTTCAGTGAAAAACGTGGCAGATAAGGAGAGACGAATTTGTGTGGAATATTGTGAGCATATGAGGATGAATCTAAACAATCCGAGACATGGGTTTTGTTCAGAATGGGCCCAATTGAGTTTGATGTGTGTTTTTTTTTTCCAATTGGAGCTATGGTTTGAGAGACATCACTAGTTCTTTAAAAGGGTATTTTTCCATATTTACAGTTGCAATCGGTTCTCTAAACTTAGCAATTTGTTTGAGCAACCCAGGGACTTGGGTATTTGATTTGTATAAATAAGACCTCTTCAATCAGGAGAGGGGCAGTCATGAAATTATATAGAATTTATTTGTAAGAAAGAGCTGAACTTATGTAATTTTTGAGTTTTCTTCAATAATACAAAGGAGCTGATGGATTTGCAATTACGTGCAACTTTCTCTTGATCTTGTGAGTCTTTTGGACATGCATGCTAGGTGAGGTAGGTCCCCCTCAATCCGGTATGTGTTGGTCTTATTCATTTACTTGTATTTTTCTTTTCATTGTCTTAATTTATCTTGGTTTATGATTAGTTGATCATTGGTTACAGTTGTGTGTTGTTTATTAGATTGTTGTTACAGTAAGATTCAATTCATGTTGTTGTTACTTCATTTTTTAATAATCCTTTAATTTATGTAAGAGTGTGGTAATGATTTTATTTCAGTTGAGTGTATTTTCAAGCAAGAGCGGATTTGATTGATTTTAAGTTATGTGTTTTATTTTATTAAATAGATAATAGTGTTAGTTGGAATTTGTTGCTTGCAAATATTGTGCACGGTAAATTTCAAATAAAAGACTTCCTCAGGTTAACAAATTAAATAGTTGGGCAAATATTACAATGAAATTAATTCAACATTAGTCCAGCCCAATGTAACGACTGTTGTTCCTTTGAGTGTAGTTGTTGTTCATTTGAAAGGAACAACTGTCGTTCCCTTCGCGCAACTGTTGTTCCTTTGAGTGTAGTTGTTGTTCATTTGAAAGGAACAACTTTCATTCCTTTCATGCGATTGATGTTCCTTTGAGTATCATTGTTGTTCATTTGAATGGAGCAATTGTTGTTCCCTTTACAATTGATGTTCCTTTATAGGTGTTGCATCTCTAGAGGTTGGGTATTAAAAACAAAAGATAAGAACCTACGTAGGCAACAAGTAAAATGCTTGTGCCAGTGCCTACCTTTGGTTGATGCATAGAGGTTGTTTTTAGGACACATTTAGATCCCAACAAAGGCATGCACTATGTCTTCCAACTCTAAATCATCAGTATCATAGTTCTTTTCATGCTCCTTAAACTTCCTTGATTCATAGCATACAACATACCCATTTTGACTGAGGACTCCACCAAGCCATTCTTTACATGCATTAGTGCATACAATGAAGTCTTCATTTGCATCAACAATCCTTAGTATTGGAGCACTTGTTAATAAATGCTTCAAGTGTTGGAAACTCTTTTCACAATTCAATGTCCACCAAAACTTCACACCCTTCTTTTTCACACCCAAGGAAGTGATTGGGTGTGCAATCTTTGATAATCCTTCAATAAATCTCCTATAATATCCTACAAGGCCCATGAATGATCTTACCTCTGTAACATTCTTTGGCGCTGAACATCCTCTAATGGCCTCTATCTTCTTAGGATCCACTGATATCCCTTCCTCTGAAATGATATGTCCCAAATAATGAGTTTTCTTCTGATAAAAGGAGCACTTGCTCAATTTTTCATACAATTGATGCTCCCTTAATACATGTAATACCATCCTGAAGTGGTGTTCATTCTCTTCCTCTAACTTAGAACAAATTCCATCTAAAAATACAATGACAAAATTATCTAAGTATTCTTTGAAAATACTATTCATTAAACACATGAAGACAACAGGTGCATTTGATAACCCAAATGGCACCACTGTGAACTCATAATGACTATACCTTGTTATGAGAGCAGTCTTGTTGATGTCTTGTTCTTTAATTCTTACCTGATGATAACTTGACCTGAGATCAATCTTGGAGAATATTTTTTCATATTTCAATTGATCATAGAGGTCATCGATCCTTGGAAAAGGAAACTTATTATTCACAGTTACCTTTTTCAACTGCCTAAAGTCAATCCAAAGTCTCAATGTTCCATACTTTTTCTTCACAAATAATATTGGGGAACCCCAAGGTGACACACTTGGGCGTATATACCCCTTCTTTAGAAGCTCTTCAAGTTGCATTTGAAATTCCTTCAATTCTGGTGTACTCATCCTGTAAAGGGTCTTAGATATTGGGGCTGATCCAGGCATGAGATGGAGAAATCAATGTCTCTTTTAGGGGGTAATCCTGGTATTTCTTTAAATACATCTTCAAAACATTTTAGGACTGCATAATCTTCAATATTTGACACCTTATATTTAGGTGTCTCTTCCATATGTGTTGCAAATATTTGACACCCTTTTTCTGTAACTTTTCTAGAGATGCAATGCTGAAATTTCTCTGACGGTTACTTCCCTGGGAATTCCCTGTAGTGTCCTTAGGTTCCCTTCGTCATCCAAAAAATCATATGCCTTATTATAAAAGTTGGTCCAACCAATCCATACTAATTCGGTAGTCATAGGAACATAAAGGTATGATTTTCAAATCTTCCCTGGTGCTTAGTCCATTCATGTCCATTGGACATGCCTTAACCATCTCATTCATTTTTCTTTTAGCTCCAGTAGCCAGCTGCACCAACCAAGATTTTCCAAGATTTCTTCTTGGAAAATGCAATCTTTCCACCATCTTAGGATCTATATAACTATGAATAGCTCCTTAATCAATTAAAATAGAAATGGTTTGGTTGTTGATATTACCTTCCACTTCAATCATATGTGACTGAAACTCATCTTGCTTATTGTCTAGGGATGCATAGATCCTAGGTACATTTATGCCCATTTCCTCCATTGGATTATCTTTCTGTACATTGTGAACAATCCTGACTTTTTCACCTCTGTGAGGACAATATTTATACTTATGATCTACCCCACAAACCCAGCATTGAATAGGTGGTTTCCTTGGTATTTTCCCCACCGTCTCATTCACTCTTGGTTCTCTAGAAGCTGGTTGTTCCTGAGGATTATTTCTGAAGAGTGGTGGCTTACTCCCTTTCTTCCTTTATTCCATATTATTTTTTGTCTTGTATTCCCAAGATTTTTGGAAAGTTTGCCTTCCTTTATGTTGATCATAAAGGAATTTGTCTCACCTTATGGTATCCTCCAATGTTTTGGGATCATTATATTGTATCTTGTCACTGATATGATGGAAGGCCACTCAAATACCTATGAATCTTAATTGGCTCTTCCTTGCTGAAAGAAACATAATTTAGCAGTTCTAAAAACCTTATGTCATATTTATCTATGGTCATACTCCCAATCTTGATTTCAAAGAACTCCTTCAATTTATTGTCATAGTATCTCTAAGTCAAGTATTTATTTTGAAAATACCTCTTGAATTCCCTCTAAGTAACATTTTTCTCATCATTGTGTTGCACCTGCACAAATTGATCGCACCACGGATGACTTTCCCTTGAGATGATAGATGGAATTTCTTCCTTCTGAGTGTGAAGAGTAATTATGCAATTGAAAATAATTCCTCATGCCTATTATCCATGTCTCTTCATCCTCATCCTTCTTGTTCTCACCATCAAATGTAGGAGGTTTGATTTTGTTCATTTCTCCTTGTAACTCATCCACCCCAGACTTCATCTTATGTTTCCTGACAGGGGATGGACTTGAAATATTGTGTTCTCTCCTAGTGGAATTCCTTGGGGAGTGATGGTGATGTATGCTAACACTTATTGTTCTTCTCCTCTCATCATGAGACTCGTGACTTCCTGATTTGCTTGAGTCATTCTCCTTATCCATCTTCTTTTCTATTTTGTCCAAGCTTTGCATTAACTTTATGTTGAAGCCTTCCTGTTGTTCCTTGTCTTTAATAAGACTCTAATTATTAGCTTTATGAATTTGGACATCCTTTTGCAAAATTTTAATGGTCTCTACCAAACTCATGCTTTCCTCCTTTCCTTCTCCATGCCCATTTGAATTTGTACCTCCATTACCCATATTGACATACATCCCTATGATCTCATCTTCATGGTTTTAATCCCGCTGTGTATCTTCCATGATTAGGAAATTTGTGTTGATTTTTTTTCTGATCTATTTGTTGTTAACTCTGCAAAATCTGCAACCAATAAAACTTGTTAGGCTAAATAATTTAACAAATTCATGAAATTATGTACAATTCTAGTTCAATAATGCATCTGAATTATTTCTTCTTATTTCCTGAAAAATTGGCTGCCCATATCAATTTTATATGTGATTAGTTATATTCTACTGTCCAAGACCTTTCCAACGCTTTCTTCCATACTCAATTCTGAGTCTTGACCATAATATTTGAAAATTGTCCATTAATTCTTTTGTTCACACTTCAACTTGGTGCAAATATGCGCTGTAATTATGCATTTTTGCACCTACTCCATTGGAATTTTGGTAGGATATCAATTTACTTTATTCATATACATATTTTGGACATTTTTTCCAAGTTTCACCTCTTTCTGGGTTCTAGGATGCTAGTTACAACATGTTGAAGTTCTAGGCCAATTAGTGTTTTTGGTCTAGAATGCTACAAGTACATTTTGTGCCATCTTAAACATTTTTAACATGCCTAGAATTTTAATTTATCTATAGGATTGTGTTATATGGTTCAATATATTTTCATATACTGATCATGTGTCTCAATTTGATTCCAGAGCAGAAATTTATGGCCCTCCGAAGTTAGTCAGGTCTTAAATTTTACCCTCCACTGCTTGTCTTGTAACTTCCTCATAAAATCTTTGTTTGATGAATGGTTTACACCATTATAAAAATATCTCCAGGCTCTTTCATTTGAAATGCATACCCAACATCCAACTGGTATATGCCACATAAAATTTTCAAACTGTATACAAAATTAAAACATATTGAAACTCTGCAAATGCACATATTCATATAGAACAATAATAAAAATACACATGCAACACACACATGAAAAACCCATAAAAATAAATGAATAAATAATAATGCATCATGTAATTTAACACACAATTTAAACTTATATTGCTAAAAATATCACCAACTGCATGTAGACCTTACACATTCCTCCTAGCCTTAGACCACACTGCTCAAAACTCTCAACAGTGGGTCACCCCCGAGATGGGACTAAACTCCACCCGATTAAAGGAATTCCTAACCATGCTAATGTATCTTAGACAAGAGGAAAACCTATGTAATGTGTGCGAACTCTAACTAATAGCCTAAAGACCCTCATTCTCCACATGCATGTCCCACCATAGGAAGTGTGCCCCTTCTCTGCTCAACAGTCCCTTGGCTGCCTCACTTCCTTTATGGGGCTTCAACAACAAGCCAGACATGAAGTCTCAGAGCCCTCTAGCTGCAGTTTGGCACCTTCGGGAAATCAATTCCCAACAATTCTCTCACTGAGAGATAATTTCTCATGGGTTTGACAACCCACCTCTTCAATATCCCATGGGCCTAACAACTCACTTCTTCAGTCCATCTCATTAGCTAACTAGGTACAAGTACATGTACAGTGATAGGAAGGTTCATAGGATAACTGAATGAGTGAGTGCATGATGATGGAATGATGGGAAAATGAACTAAGTCAAAACTATAGGTATGCATGTTCCCAACTTGACACTTGTCATGTTGAGAACTACTTTGTCCCACTTGTCCCCATTCTTATAACTAAGGATAAAATAATTATCCATACTTTATACTTTAAGGAATATTAATATAATATTATTTTTTGTCTTAAGCACCCTAGCTTAGCCCCTTATCCTTAAATTTGATCCCATTTTCCCTAACTAGTGGAGTTTAGTCCCCCATACTCTTTTACATGGTTGGTCTGCTGCAATGGTGTGTTTGTCATTAATATTTGTGGTTGATTACATTTACATTACAAATATACTTTTCTTTTTTCATCCTAGATTACTAGCCTCAAAACACGACATATATATAAAGTCTCTTTGGCCTCAAAATTTCACACACTTAAGTTTGATGCGCGCAGTATCATGGAATGTACACACTTCATCATTTTAGTGCACAGTACATGTGTGCACTATACCATGGAAGATGCATGCAAAATGATATCAAACAACTCACTAGCTTAAGTACATTTGTTTTACATTTATAGTTGGGGTTCATCCTAGGGGTATTACAATACATGGACAATGTGTATAGATAATAGAGTAATCAATAAAATTACCATCAAATATCAGTTTCCTATACCGCTCTTGGACAACATGATGGATGTTCTAGTCGGAGCTAAATATTTTAGTAAGATTGATTTGCAAAGTGTATACCACCATATCCAGATTCGTGAAGGAGATGAATGGAAAACTTACTTAAAGACTAGGGATGGACTATATGAATGGATGGTGATGCCATTTGTGTTGTCCAATGAACCTATTACTTTGATGCAGTTGATGCACATTATATTCGTATGTTTATTGTTGTTTATTTTTATGACACCCTAGTTTTCAGTAACAACAAAGAATATCACTTGCAACATTTTAAAATTATATTGGATGCATTGAGAAAACATCAACGTTATGCAAACCTAATGAAATATAGGTTCCTACAAGAAATTTTGGTATTTCTAGGTTTTGTCATCTTGGCAAAAGGCGTCAAGATGGATTTAGAGAAGGTCATAGCAATTTTGGAGTGGCCTAGTCCTAAGATCATAACATAGGTAAGACGTTTTCATGGGATGGCTACCTTTTATCGAAAATTTATTCAAACTTTTAGCATTATTGTAGCACCCATAATAGATTGTACCAAAGGCAAGACATTCATGTGGACCAGTGAAGTTGAGGAATGTCTTAAGCTTCTAAAGAAGAAGGTAACTCAGGAACCCACATTAGCCTTACCAGATTTTGATAAAGAGTTTGAGGTAGAATTTGATGCTTCACATGTAGGCATTGGAGATGTACTTAGCCAAGAAGGTAGACCAATCATATTCTTTAGTGAAAATTTGAATGAGGTAAGAAAGAACTACCCCACATATGATGTATAATTTAATGCAATTGTGAAAGAATTGTGACATTGGAGGCACTATTTAGTGTTGAAAGAGTTTGTGTTATTTACCGATCACATTGCATTAAAATATGTAAACAAACAAAATAAATTGAATAGTATACATGCAAAATGGGTCTCTTTCTTAGAAGGCTACACCTTTGTTCTAAAGCACAAATCAAGATTGCAGAATCAAGTTGCGTAATCTCTGAGTCGGGGCACTGTTATTTTCACAACCATGGAAAATCAAGTAATTGGGTTTATTGCATTAAAGGATATCTATGCATCTAATAATGATTTTTCGAGAGGTTGTGTAATAGTTGAAGAACCCAGATGCTGGGAACATGGATCTTAATCAGGGTGAATATTTTATGCAAGATGGATACCTATTCAATGGAAAAAAACTATGCATTCCAATTGGTTCAATGAGGGAAAATATTATCAGAGACCTTCACAGTATTGGTTTCACAGGAAATTTGGAAAGGATAAGACCCTATCCTTGATCGAAGATAAGTATTATTGGATAAATATGAAAAAGGATATAACTAGGTATGTGGCATGGTGTAGGATTTGTCAAATGGCTAAAGGAAACTCACATAACATAGTGTTTTGTATGCAATTACCAGTGCCGACAGGACCATGGACAAATCTAAGCATGGATTTTGGGTCAAGTCTCCCAAACAAACATTGAGGTAATGATTCTATTTTTGTGGTTGTTGATAGGTTCTCTAAAATGGCTCATTTCATTGCTTGCAAGAAAACTAGTGATGCATAGAGGGTGATATATATATATATATATATTTTTCTAGAAGTTGTTAGATTGCATATGGTTTAAAAAAATATTACCGTTGATAGAGATACTCAGTTCTTGGTTTATTTTTGGAGGACTTTATTGAATAAAATGGGGACTAAATTACATTTCAGTGGTTCCTATCACCCCAAAACATATGGGAAAAATGAGGTAGCAAATCAGAGATTGGGAAAACTGTTACAGAGCATTGTTTGAGAGAATCCCAAGAAGTAGGATTTGGATTTACCTCAATATGGATTTTCCTATAATATTTCAGTGAATATATCTACAGGTAAATATCCATTTCATATTATTTACGATAGAAATCAAATGGGTGTCCTAGATTTGGTGCAACTACCACTTGGGGATAGAATCAATGATGATGGGGAAGCATTTGCAGAACACATTGAACAATTGCATCAATAGGTTAGACAAAAATTATAGGAAAATAATGAACAAAACAAAATTATAAAAGATTCTCAATGATGATACTAGGAATTCAATGAAGGTGATTTGGTGATGGTTTATTTATGGAAAAAAAGGTTTCCTAGAGTAAGCTACAACAAATTGAAGTATAATAAAATTGGTTCTTGCAAGATTCTCAAGAAAATTAGTGAAAATGATTATAAGGTCCATTTACCAGCTGATATCGATATGTAGCCTATGTTGAATATTTTTTATTTATATATCTTCCATGGGGAAAATCTAGGTAATGATAGTGAGGCAGAGGTGGATTGGAAATAGACCATTTCAAGCAAGAAAAATGACAAGATTGCACATATTATAGATAAGAAGAGCCTTCATACTCATCAAGGCCAATAAAAATGATATATGGTGTAGTGGGAAGGCATAGCACCAACAAAGAGTACATGAATTATAGAGGGGGACTTGTTGAACCTAGATCCTGGTAAGTGGAAATAGTTTGAAGATAGTAACTTGTAGGAGTTATGTTCTCCTCAACCATAGGAGAATGATACAGGTATTTTTCGAGGGTCATAAATTTTGACTTGGTTATCCATTTGGGATGAAATTTTATAGGGATTTGTGTATCAAATATTTCACTTCCATGTCAATTTGTTCCTTTAGATTAGGTGTTGTTTCAATAGTTTTTCCTGGGACAAATTCCTTCATATAAGGCCTCAAATTGGGGTTTTAGTGTTTTTACAGGAATTTTAAATTTTAAATTATCAGATATCTCTTAATTTATGAACTTAATAAAAAAAGTGAGTTGAAAACTAATGTCTCTCTAGTTATCTCTTAGTTATTTTTTAGTTTTATAGACATGCAAGAATTTCCTAAAATTAGTTGTTTTTCTAAAATAAGGTTATTTTGAAAATCACAGATAGTAGTCACAAGCGGTTGAACTTCCATTGTAATAGTTATGATGGAGAAGGAATAAAAGAGAGTTATTTTCTATTCTCATGTGTTTCCATGGTTTTTATATCTTGTGAAAGAATCCAAGTTTATTAGTTACATCAATTTCAATGGTTAGAGTGTTTTTGAAGGAACTCACTCTGATACTAATTGTTGATCACACACCTATACTGAGAGGGGGGGTGAATCAGTATAAGAAAAAATTTTAATTTCTTAATTATATATAGGCACCAATATACTAGATACATTGATCCCCACTGGTACAAATATTAGTATGAACCAACCTACTCTTACATATTTTTGTAGACACCAATCCCCATCGATAAGCACCAACATAGCAAGAAACACCAATATATTTTTTTAGAGAAAGCAAACTATTCTTATAGATATTCATAGACTCCGATATAATGGAGACACCAATCCCCACCACTAATAACCAACTTAGTGTTGCACCCACAAAAATTTCCATCTAATATTTCTACCATAGGAAAATTAAATGGGACCCCCCTTACTAAATGTTTACATGACCTGATACCTAAGGCACACTACCTTTTTAGGTTTGGCTATCAGGAGAAGTGGAGGTTTTTCCTCACCTTGTTGTTGATCACCAGAGATTTTTTGTTTCCTTGAAACTTCCATTCCTAACCTTTTACAAGGACTTAATCCTCACCTACCAAGCCAATGTAAATATTCAACTGACCTTGAAACATTGCATACATAGACCCCTCATCTGTGATTCTCACATACCCACACCACAATTACTTATTCATGCTTTGTGGGAGGAAAATTTTGGAGATACCTAAACAATTCCTCTAACCACTTATGAATATTCGACTGCAGCCCACAAATCACAAGATTGTGATAAATTCAATGAGAATTCATAATTGTTGAGTGTCACAACTTCCCATGATACACAAGGCACATACCTATGCATAAAATTTCTTCACGATGATTCACATGAAAACACCAAGTTATATTATCTACCTTCTTATAGGATGCACTCCCATATTTCCTGTAGTTCTCCTTTGTTGAAGTATGATAAGCCAAAAGGGTATACACATACTACATTTGGACGAACATGTAGCGTGGGTCTCATGAAATATCTCAGATGTTGCGATCATAGTCATCTATTGATTAACCCACATGTTTCACACTGCAATAACTTGAAGAGTTTCCCATGCATAATATCCTTACCTAGAAACAATGACAACATATTTCCTGCATCCACGATCCATGAGTTATAAAATCCATGTCCACATAAAATTTCATTCCTAAAAGGGCACTCAATTGCATGCTTTCCCCACATTTGAAGTAATTACTAAAAATTAAATGAATTAATGTTTCAATGGATAATAGGTTGGGCAGAGGGCCGAGAGTTGATTATTTGTACAATTTGTATTAATGTATAGGGGTATATGAATTCTAAGTATTAATGCATCATATATCTAGAGACATGGCCTAAGATTTACAAATTAAATTGTTTGTCTAATAAACCTAAGCGAACTCACATATTCATGAATATTATAGGTCCAAAGAAGGAGGAAATTCCTAAATCCATAAGTCACAGAGATAAAAATCCATAATTAACATGGGGCCTTGAACGATCAATGTATATGAAATAATAGTATCATACTATTGGCACCAGGCCGAAGTGGAAAGAAGGATGATCGCGGGAAAGAAAGTGTGTAGAAACGGAAGTAACAAATGGAAGGTAACACAACACACGTGCATGCAAGAAAGCGTGCACAAGGAAAGTGATAGCTGGAGGAAGAACAACACACACACATGGAAGGAAGACCTAATGTCGGTAGGGTTAGGGTTTTGGTAATACATTGTAAATGGATGAAGAGAACGATATATATAAATAAAGATACGTAGGTATCATATAGAGGTTGGTTCACTTTTGTAATTCCCTATCATAGCTATGTATGAGTTGATGCATATGTAATGCCGCTAGGAACCATTTTTGTAAGCTATTGAGCTAATAATGGAGGAGATAAGGAAGATTTGAGGATTAGATCACAGGTTGTGGAGCCTGGTGCGATCTAGTTAGCCTCATATAGATGTTACCCATCTGAGGGAATTATAAGCGCATGATGCTAGAGATGCAGAACTACCATAATAAAAGAGCCAAGAGACAAATGTTTGTGAACGTAGCCCAGGAGGGGGTGAACCACGGTAATATCTATGTAATGTGATGACTGCATGTATATATTTTTTTTCTCTCAACAGTCAGTTGTTATGCTTAATGAATGAGTTAATACATTGTTTTAGAATACGATAGATGCACACCGGTGAGTAATAGTAGATTGCACTCATGATTCATAGTATATGGCTCGTAATAATAAACCCCTATATCATACTCAATCCTAGGCTGTAAACACCTGAGTCTTACAACCACTCATTTAAATCTATCTCGAGTGAGTCTATGCAGTGCACTCTGTGTACTGTGTTTCCTTCTAGTTTACCAGGACGACCGATAGTTTTAGAGGATTTTTTGGAAACCCGAAAGACATGAACCTTGGGTCAATAACTCAAATGGTAGATGAGAATATTAACCAACAAACGGTTATGTTGTCATGTTAATAGAAACAAGAGAGAAATGAGTAGATGAGACAGATTGAACAAGAAAAGAATGAGCGAAACAAGAAGAGAAATGAACCATTAGAAGGGAATGTTGAGACCTTGGAACCCCATGAAAGATGAAATCAAAGGCTGGTTGAGAACCAAAGAGCTAGAGTTTTCACAGAAATACAATAGAAACCCTAGAATCACACCTCGCAAATATCTGGACAAATACGTGTTTACTGATTTACACGAAGTCTTTTTCTATGATTTTTTGCATCTACTATAGGAATGGATACTGAGGTTGAAGGATAACCATGTGACGAAATGGATCCAGTAGCTAGACTGGACTCTAGTACATATTGAGCAGTTATATCAGGTGAACAACAAATTCATCCATGTAGTAGACTTTTAGCTTGACAGTATTGTGGCAGGTTTCATCACCAAATTTGCAGTTGACACAATGAAGTCATGCAGCACAACAAAGAAAGAATTTCTATGTGGACCTCAAGGAAGGTACATTCAATCCTTGTATACTTCTATTAAGATATGGCTATATAACAAAGTTATAATGACAATAGAATCCGACAACTAAACTTCCCTGCATGCATGGGGAAGGGGGGAAACACTGACAGAGAGAGGATACATGGAAGGAGGTAAGGATAAAGAAAAGAAGGAGGAGGAACCCTTGGACCCGATCATGATGGATGACAACGCATCATCTGGAATGACGCATAGCGAAGTACCCTACCAATATAAGGTGAATACCAAGAAGAGAGTCGTAGCCACGAGGGAAGTCTTGGTGAGCGATGAGGAAGTGGTAGAGGATCTCTGGGTTGTGGAGCAGATGAAGGAAATCCTGTTCTCAACATATGAGAGGAATACGAGAGGCACAAGAATGGGAAGAGAAGGAAGCCATCCTATCCATATTAATGTCAATATGGAACCCATAAACCCATGTGGGACTAATACACCAAATAGAACACCACCTTTTAGACAACCGAAGGCCGGAGGAAGTCCGACAACAAGAAGCACATCTACACTAGGAACAAAAACTGGAGGAGACATTTTAGGCAACACTAGTCAAGTATCTACACCTCATGGAGGAGGAAGTAGTTCAGTATTTAGAATGGCAGGACACGATCCCACTATCAGATTACCAGAATTTTTAGGGGAAGCAACAGAAGACCCTGAGAAGCATTTGTTCATTTGTGCAAAGATATGGGAGGCAAAGAAGATCACTAATGAAGATACCAAACTTGCACAGCTAGTGATTACACTTAGAGACCATGCACTAGACTGGTACATGACTTTGGACACAAACAATGCCCCTAGGACGATGAGGACACTGACAGACATTAAGAAGATATTGATTAATGAGTTCTAGAAGCTGAGCTTAGAGGATCAGTACATGAACAAGATGATCGATGTAAGATAGAAACTAGGAGAGTCTGTATAGAATATTGACCAGAGATTCAAGCGACTAAAGGGAAAACTAAAATACCTTATGACCGATATGCAACATCGGCACCTATTTTTCAACTCACTACTCCCACACTTAAAATATCCCTTACGACAATAGAAATTTAAGATGTAGGAAGAGGCTCTATAGGTAGCCTTGCAACTGGAAGAGAACCAGTACTAGCAAACAGACCCAGCTATTGAGTAATTGAAGGAGGATTTGAAGAATCTAACATTTCAGTTGAACCATAATAAGAACAAGGACAAAAGAGAAGTCATTTGGTGCACCACATGCAGGACGGAAGGACACCACAAGAAAGAATGCCCAACATTCATGAAGTATATGGAAATAGGTATGCCAAATCTACTACCACAGGGAGGATTATGGTGCGAAATATGCAATAAAACGGTTCATGACCCTTATCACTACACGATGATGTAGGAATACCAGACAATTCTAAAGAATTTATATTGCAACTTTTGTAAGTCAGTGGGCCACGATGACAAAGATTGAAGAAATATCGAGTTGATGTGGGAAATAACATCAAATTCATATAGGGTACATGTCGAAATGATGACTGGGAAAGTAGCACCACATTTCAATAAATCCCCAGCTCCATACTCATTACGCAACAACAGTACAATATTGCGCAACAACCATACAATCATGTGCAGCTGCAGTATAACCCGACACAACCCCAGTACAATACTGCGCAGTACAATCAAGAACCATAGTATAATGCACCAAGAGGTGACCAAGAAGGCTACCAAGGAAGAGGATGAGCCAGAGGAGGTTTCGGACGCGGTAGAGGACCAGTCACATGTCACAATTGTCAGCAACTGGGACATTATGCAAGAGAATTTCCACTTCCACAAGCAACTTGTATGTATTGTCATGCATCGGACAATGATACAGAGGAATGTCTGAAACTACTAGTAAGGATTCAGGAAAAGAAGAACCATAACAATCAGAATGTCCAGTGGATTTCAGCCGAAGCAATGGATGATGGATGAAACATCAATATAGTCACTTATCTAGGAATGGAAACAGGAAATGACACAGTTCGATAGGAACCAACACAAAACCAATGGGTAAAGAAGAACACTAAACCAAGAAAGAAGTTGGATGCACCAAAATAAAAGGATAACTTTAAGGAAGCCAGACAAGAATTTCAGAAGGAGGACACAACGTCGATTTCAAGTGTGCAACCGTGCAAGGAATCCCCAGAATATGAGATGCCTCCATCACTGGATCATACCAAATGAATGCAGCCCAAGGGACAAGTAAGTACAATCAAAGGATTTTTGCAATCATGCGTTAAAGTATTAAGTGATCCTTCATCTTTGAAAATATTGCAAAACATACTAGAGAAATGTAGCAGTGAGATGGAAGAAAAGATAGAACCAAAAACCGTCAACCACCTACACACAAGAAGAAGAACACGTAGGGAATTTAGACTAAATGATAACATTGGGGATTTCAATATGGGAGACATTATACTAGACCTAGGATCTGAAGTGAATGTGCTACCAAAGAAGACCTGGCAATGTATGGGAGAACCAACACTGGGATACTCAAATGTCCAATTAAAACTATCAAATTAGCATAGAGTCCTACCAATAGGTAGACTGAAAGGAGTGACAGTAGATCTTGATGGAGTATGCACTAAAGTAGAATTTGAAGTCATTGAAATAGTGGATGTCACAACACATTACCTGACACTTCTTGGTATGGATTGGGCATTTCACAACCAGACCATAATCAATTTGAAAACCAGGAAAATGACATTTGAATCCGGAGAATACAAGGTCATAGAACCACTAGATCCATCAGAAGGGGAGAGGTTCGTAGAACTTGTTAGCACCAGAAGTCACCCCTGGATTGCAGCAAAGGTAAGCCTGATACCCAACAGTATTTATGTCATGGTTTTGTTTTCAAAGAGGTCAAATGGGATCAGACTCGAGATGATATCGTTTTAACTTAGAAAATTGGACTAGCATACAAAAGCAAGTGAGATCTTAGTTGAACTTTAGTCAGTAGGTTGTAGTAAAGGTGAGTAGGAGGAAGACTTTAGCAAAGAATGTAGAGGTCTTCTGTGAACATCAGGCTTTCTGGCAGCCTAAGGAAGAAAAAATTAAACCCAAGGTCTTCTTGAATTCAAATTTCAAAGAAACTAAAAGGAATTATAACAACACTATGATCAAACATTCATCATAATATAGTCACAATAATTCATGTGAATCAGTCACTCATGAACTCTTTCAGTATTAGAGGGAAATAATATGGATTAAGAAAGATGACTGTCATATAACAAGAAGTCTCAAATGCGTATACATAACCATAGAACTAGAGTGTTCATTAAAACTTTACAATACAGGAGCATTTCTCTACCATCGACCCTTACAAAAATGGAAAAAATGCCTACATATACTTGGAACTGGCTCCCTACAAAAGCACGATGTGGTCACTGTATCCAAGGCTTGGTGTCTGCATCTTCCTCTATCAGGCCGCACTTGCCTTCTTCTATCAGACGCAATCTCAGATCGGTATGGGCTTGCAAGAGAAACCACTCGCAGGGGTACCACGGGATGACAAATCTATTTTCCATGGCCGACTCCTCCTTGATTTTTATTTACGGGATGAAACGAGGTTTCAAGTACCTCCCCCATTTCCATTAAATAATTTCATAAATATCAAGATGGATCCCTAACACCCTTGAATGTTCAAGTGAGCACGGAACTTCTTTGAGTGAATCATAGTGGCTCGAGGCCATGCAATTCTTTCTCTGCATAAATTCGGGCGCTCCAACCTTTGCATAGCTCCTTTTCATCACCCCATGCGACCGCAGACCGTGACCTCAAGCTTAAAGAATGGAATTTTTGGACTTCGCATATTGAGATTTCTCACTCCCCTTGATTCACAACATCGCAATGCCCGAAATCATGAAATGGTCAAATTTAGATTGATAGTCGGATCTGCTCTAAAATTGACGGACAAGATTGCTTCCTCGAAGACCCCACGTCACCAGCTCCACGCGACAGGTGCTAATTTTATTCCTATACCCGCACACCATAGGGCCATGGGCTATGACCACAGGCCCAAACTTTGAGCGCTTCAAGATTTCCCATGTGGTGAGTTTGCGCTGTGCTCCATGCTCAAAACCCCAAGTCATGAAATCACGATGCTCGAATCAGCTGACACACACCCCTCTTTAATCAGATGACTCTGATCATTTAGCAATTTCACGCTTCATGAGTCCTCAAAAATCGGCCCCTTGATTGCTCCATTCCCTGAAATCACAAAATTCTTAATTGTGTGCCACACATCCTACTGAGAAGGACGACTCAGATCATTTTGTGATTTCGCATTTCACAAGTTTTAAAAATTTGTTCCTTGATCGCTCCACCTCGCAAAATCATGAAATTCCAGTCGTGTGCCATGTGTCCTCTTGGTTGGATGACCCAGATATTCTACGCGCCTTCCTCAAATTAAAAATTCCCCAAGTGGCACTCTCCCTGGTCCCAATACATGCATGCCTTAGAAGAACATGCCCTGACTTTGGTTGAAACACATTTGTGGGGTTTTTTAAGCCCCCCTTCTTCGCACTTGGTCATCCAAGGGCCGAAACGGAAGGGAAAACACTCCTCTACAAGAATATGTGCTAACATTAGGCTCCACAAGGGATAGATTCCTCCCTGCAAGGCTCTAAGATCTCCTTTTGCAGTTCCAGTTGCCTTCTATTAGGCTATAGAGTCGAGCCCCAAAAAATCCTGCTGAAAATTACTGGCTGATAAGTAAAACAAAATAAAATACACATGCTCCAAGGAGCTTATTTATGTCTAGTCCTAAACTAATTGATTTTCACAAAATTATAGGTGAAAGCAAACTTCCACCATATCCATTCAAGTAAGTTCTTGACTAGAAGTTCTTCTACTTTGTCAGTGACCATTAGCATATGATGGAACCATGACAGTAGAACGATTACACCCTTTTTCTTATCTCCAAGGGTTGAAGTTGATATAAAATAGGGCAGCTCCAAGATATGAAGGAAATGACACTCCATGTAATCGTTGATAGGCTCATAGAATGAGTGGAAAATCCTGTGAAACTGGTAGCAGAAAACCTTCTCTGCTCCACAGCTGCTCATATAGGGTAGAATATGACTGGTAGGCATAGGTGGATGAGAAGCTGATGCAGACTGACAAATCTTAGGCGATGGATGCTCACTTGCAGTCTTTGGATAGGAGACAAATTGCCCCTTCTTCTACTCCTATAGTTCTTCAGGTTCTTATTCTTGGCTCTCCCAAGGGTCAGAATCATAATCATCATAGACAAGACCCGAGGGGAAACTGTGCTCTTCATCATGCTTCTCAAGATGGATAATTTCCTTATGAAAATATTCGCTAATGGATAGAGGACAGGGCTCGGTTGTATTCTCTTGAAAATTTTTCACATCCAACTTAGAATATCACTCATAGCTGTCATATACAGGTTGGGTGCTCCTCTGGTCGGAAAAATGTAATGTGGGGCTCTGCTTCTCTTCATCTAAATAATCATCGAAGCTAGGGACAACAGGCATCTCAGGAGAAGAAGGCAGGGCCTCTACAACTATGAAATATTCAATACTATCATCATCAGTAGGGATGTCAAGAACATCCTCCTCAAGAGATGGGAAATCCTCTATGCTTTCTCTAGATTCCAGCCTCTCTAGTTTGGAAGAGAGAGATTTAATCTGCTCCATTACTTCACCCAGAGAATCTTCTTCTTCATGGTCCTCATCATCATGGCCTATGTAAGAAGCAGCTATATCTTGAATATAGTCGGTGTATCCCTCACAACAACTATGACAAATTAAATCAGAGGGATAAAACTTCTGACAATGAGCGTTGAAATCTGCATGAAACTGCTCCAGTCAGGAGATGATAGCAGGGGTTAAAGAATGATACCACTCACGAGCATCCCCTGCTAATGAGAACAAGAACATCTTCATCAATACATCCTCATGATGTATCTCCCACTGGTGCATGAGTTCATGAAACACATGGAGATGTTGAGCAGGGTTGTCCTCCTTGCGCTCTCAAAATATAGGCAAATAATCACTCCATTCATTTGGAGCAAGAACAACATTGGGAAAACTAGGAACAACAGAGAAATTAAAGGGAGCAAACCTCTGAGCCCAGATTTTTTCCATTTCGAACGAGTGGAGTTGCCAAATGATCCCTCAACCATGGAGTCGCCAGGTGAATGATATGAAGAATAAGTGTGTTTGGCCTTTGTTCACCATCAAAGTCCAAATATGATTGTTGTGTTCTCTCGAGGGATACCAGATGTAGTCAGAAGCAGTAACATTGAAACAACAAAAATGAGAGAGCAGAATCACCTCAGTGGAGTCACCAGGTGCACAGTTGCAATCTTTGAAGTACTATGTTCTGATGCACCTTCAGAACTAGTAAACGTTGTCATTCAATCCCAGGGAAAATATTCAATTTCATCCCCGACAATAGCGCCAGAAATGTTAGCACTAGAAGTCACCCCTAGATTGTGGTAGAGGTAAGCCTGATACCCATCAGTATTTTATGTCACGGGTTGGTTTTCAAAGAGCTCAAATCGGCACAGACTCGAGATGATATCGTTTTAACTCAAAAAAATGGACTAGCATACACAAGCAGGTGAGGTCTTAGTTGAACTTTAGTCAGTAGGTTGTTGTAAAGGTGAGTAGGAGGAAGACTTTAGCGAATACTGTAGAGGTCTTCTATGAACATCAGGATTTTCGGCAGCCTAAGGAAGAAAAAATTAAACCCAAGGTCTTCTTGAATTCAAATTTCAAAGAAACTGAAAGGAATTATAACAACACTATGATCAAACATTCATCATAATACAGTCACAGTAATTCATGTGAATCAGTCATTCATGAACTCTTTCAGTATCAGAGGGAAATAATATCGAGTAAGAAAGATGATTGTCATATAACAAGAAGTCTCAAATGTGTATTTATAACCAGAGAACCAAAGTGTTCATTAAAACTTTACAATACAGGAGCATTTCTCTACCATCGACCCTTACAAAAATGGCAAAAATGCCTACATATACTTGGAACTCGCTCCCTACATAAGCGTGCACTGATCATTGTATCCAAGGCTTGGCGTCTACATCTTCCTTTGTCAAGCCGCACTTGCATTCTTCTGTCAGACGCGATCTCAGATCGGTATGGGCTTGCAAGAGAAACCACTCGTAGGGGTACCACAGGATGAAAAATCTATTTTCCATGGCTGAATCCTCCATGATTTTCATTTACGGGATGAAACAAGGTTTCAAATACCTCCCCCATTTCCATTAACTAACTACATCAAGATAGAGATGGATCCCTGACACCCATGAATGTTCAGATGAGCACGCAACTTCTTTGAGTGAATCCTGGTGGCTCGAGGCCACACAGTTCTTTCTCTACATAAATTTGGATGCTCCAACCTTTGCACAGCTCCTTTCCATTGCCCCATGTGACCACGGATTGTGACCTTAGGCATAAAGAATGGAATTTTGGGACTTTTCATATCGAGAGTTTTCACTCCCCTTGATTCACAACATTGCGATGCTCGAAATCACAAAATGGTCAAATTCAGATCGACGATGAGATATACTCTGAAATTGTCGACCAATATTGCTTCCCTAAAGACCCCACATCACCAGATCCACACGATAGGTGCTAATCTTCTTCCTGGACCTGCACACTATAGGGCCATGGGCTATGACCATGGGCCCAAAATTTGAGTGCTTTGTGATTTCTCATGTCGGGAGTTTACGCTATGCTCCATGCTCGAAACCCTGAGTCACGAAATCACGATGCTCAGATCAACTAACACACGACCTGATCAGAAGAATCTGATCATTTCACGATTTCATACTTCGTGAGTCCTCACAAATTGGTCCCTTGATTGCTCCATTCCCCGAAATCATGAAATTCTTAATCGTGTGCCACGTGTCTTGCTGAGAAGGATGGCTCAGATCATTTTGTGATTTCACATTTCATGAGTTTTAAAACTCTGTTCCTTGATTTCTCCACCTCGCGAAATCACAAAATTCCAATCATGCACCACATGTCCCCTTGGTTTGATGGCCCAGATCTTCTACGTGCCTTTCTCAAATTCAAAATTCCCAAAGTGGCACTCTCCCTGGTCCCGATACATGCGCGCCTTAGCAGAACGTGCCCCAAATTTGGTTGAAATACATTTGTGGGGTTTTTTAATCCCCCCTTCTTTGCACTTGGTCATCCAAGGGCCGAAATTGAAGGGAAAATACTCCCCTACAAGAATATGTGTTAACAAAACCCACTTGCATGTACTTAGAGGAGATCGGCTAGTTGTACATAACAACTACGAACAATGAGGATTATGTAAACCCAACTGCAGACAGGGTAATCACTTGGTGGAGCATTACTTCATGCACAACAGACTCAGACATTGAGTTAGAAAACTAGCAGAAGAGACTACACGAAGATGTGAAATAATATACCCCACAATAAGATGGGTAGGCATAGAAATCAAAGAACCACCTAGTTTCCACAAACTAAGTGATTTGAAAACATTCTTGACACAATATGAAGACAAAGTATTAGAAAACGAGTGACTTTTATTACTTGACTTAGCACTCAAGGCCACACCCGCAAGATGGTGGGGTGCACATAAAGAGACCATCACAGACTAGTATCAATGTAAGTGACTACTACACATAAGGTTCGACGCAGAAGAGGAATACAACAAACAACTTAAATACCAAGGATAGGAGGCACCAATGAAACACTTGGCGAAGTGCAAAATGATATGGAAAATGACACCACCAAAGGAATGGCCTCATCACTTCATACATACTTTAGAGGGCATACCAGCAAAGTGGTATATAGACCAGGAATTGTGCAAAGGAACTACAACATGGAGGACATTGCAACAAAACTTCACATTCACTTTCTCATTCAAGAATGAGAACCCCAAAATAGACGTAGCCCTCAAATGAATCAGAGGATTAATATTCATCAAAGAACCGGAAATGGAATTTATCACAGAAGAGAAACAACGGAATAAACAGACAGTCAAGGAACTACTGTCATGTTACCACGTACAGGAGGAAGCACCAGATGAATATGATCCATGCGACATTCAGATCAAAGAAGTTGAAGGTGAAAGAGATGTGGAAGGACCACCCATAGAGTCATAAGTCATTTCCATGCCAATTAAGGTAAAGAATGTTAACATCGGGACAAGTGAGAAGCCTAAAATGGCCAGCATTGGAGACTACTGGGATGAGCACACAGTAGAAAGCATCATAAAATTGTTGCATGAATATAGCAACCTTTTTCCCACAACATTTATAGAGATGAAGGGTATAGCCAGAGAACTGGGAGAGATGAAGATACCACTCAGACCTGAAGTGAGACCTATTAGACAATGACCCTACAGACTGAACCCCATATATAAACAAAAAGTTAAAGATGAGATTGACAGAATGCTCCAAGCCATCATCATTGAGCTAGCTGAGGAATCAGAATGGATAAGCCTGATGGTAGTACAGGACAAGAAACAAGGAAGAGGGATCAGGATATGCGTTGACTTGAGGAATTTGAACGATGGATGCCTACATTACCCATTCCCTACACCGTTCACAGATGAAGTGTTAGAGAATGTGGGGCAACATGAAGCTTACTCATTCACTGATGGATTCTCAGGCTACCATCATATTAAGATAGCACAGGAGGATAGACACAAGACCATGTTTGTGATGGAATGGGGATATTATCAGTACACAGTCATGCCGTTTGGAATGAAGAATGCACCCGCAATATTCTCCAGAGTGGTCATCACAACATTTAAGGAATTCATCCATCAGTTCCTTGAAGTATACCTGGATGATTGGACAATTTATATTTTGTTGAAAAAACATTTGGAAGTGTTATGACTAATGTTAGAGAGATGTAGACAATGCCAGATATCACTGAACATCAAGAAATGCATATTTGGAACACTGTTTGGGATACTATTGGGCCATATAGTATGAAAACAAGGCTTGTTTGTGGATCCAGCCAAGATCATCGTCATTGTTAACTTACCAACACCAAAAATAGTCCGTTAGATAAGAGAAACCTTAGGGCACATAGGATACTACAATAAATTCATCAGAGAGTATGTGCAGATCACAACACCACTAGAAAAACTATTAAGGAAGGATACAAAGTATCAATGGAATGACGAGTGTCAACACAGTCTAGATACCCTGAAGAAAAAGATGGTTTCCGCACCGATATTAGTATTTCTAGACTGGGAAAATACATTCCATGTGCATGTGGATGCATCAACGATAACACTGGGATCTATCTTAGCGCAACTAGGAGCAGGAGACGTGAAGCATCCAGTAGCATTTGCAAGAACAAATTTATCAGATTCAGAACAAAATTATAACAAGACAGAAAGAGAAGGCCTAGCCATGGTCTATGCACTACATAAGTTTAGACACTACCTATTGGGAAAACACTTTAAGATGTTTACAGTTCACTTAGCCTTGAAATACCTAGTCAATAAGACAGTGTTGGGGGGGATAATATGTCGATGGTTACTACTATTTCAAGAATTTGATTTTTAAGTAATAGTTAAACCAGGAAAACTGAATGCAGGCCTTGATCACTTGTCCATGGTCACAAATGGAGAAGAATCTATGAATTTAGAAGATAACTTTCCGGATTCACAGTTATTCTTATTACAGATTTCTAATGACTACTTCACAGAGATCATCCAGTACTTGAGCACAGGTATTGCGCCGCAAGAATATACCACCATGTAGAAGAAGAACCCGGTAGTCCATGCAACCAACTATCAACTGATCGTAGGACACCTATACAATATGGGCACAGACAACATCTTGTGAAGGTACGTATTAGAGAAAAAATGACCAATAATTTTAGCAGAATCCCATGAGGGAATCGCAGGAGAGCATTATGCAGGAAAAGCTACAACACAGAAGGTACTACACGTAGGACTATGGTGGCCAACGATTCACAGGGACTCAAAAGAGTACTGTGAAGGATGCAATGTTTGTTAAAGGGTAGGCAAACCCAACAGAAGGGATCAGAGGCCACTACGACCAAAAGTAACATTACAGGCATTTGAAAAATGGGAAATAGACTTTGTGGGACCAATTAACCCACCAGTCAAAAGAACAAGGGCAAGATACATTATCACCGTGATGGAATACCTAACAAGATGGGCGAAAGCCACACCAGTAAAATATTGCAGTGTAGAGACAATGACACACTTCTTGTTTGAACAAGTAATCACTAGATTTGGGTGCACAAGAATTTTGATTAGTGACCAAGGCACACACTTCGTAAACAACACCATTCATGCAATGATTGAATAGTTTGAAGTTCATCACCAAGAGAGCACACCGTATCATCCATAGGCGAATGGAATAGTAGAAGCCTTCAACAAAATTTTGGAGAATGCACTGACAAAGATCTGTAATGTCAACAGAGATGATTGGGACCTCAAATTACCAGCAGTATTATGGGCATATAGGACCACATGAA
The DNA here is from genome assembly GCA_009831015.1 of Picea engelmannii. Lineage (NCBI taxonomy): Eukaryota > Viridiplantae > Streptophyta > Pinopsida > Pinales > Pinaceae > Picea > Picea engelmannii. Next base: position 165,845 of record ML803495.1, read on the forward strand.
AAAATTTGATAGGGCACACACCATTCAAACTAGTCTATGGCCAAGAAGTAGTAGTGCCATTAGAATTTTTAGTACCGAGCTTACACGTAGCATCTATCACACAGATGATAGAATGAAGCGCAGTAAAGGAAAGACGAAATTAGTTATTGTCAATGGAGGAAGACCGAATCCTAGCAGGATTCCATAAACAAGTGAAAAAAGAAAGAGACAAAGCTTTGCACAATCGACACATCAAAAAGAAAATGTTTAAGGAAGGAGATCTAGTATTTCTCTACGACAACAAGTTGTTTCAACACCCAAGGAAGCTCAGAATGCATTGGTTAGGATCATATGAGGTAAAATATGTCACAGATGGAGGATCTGTACAATTAATAGATTTAGAAAGTGAAAACCTCAAAGGAATGATCAATGGGAGCCGACTGAAGTTGTACAAGGACAGTCAACCACCCACCGCGCAGTAGAAAAAAATAATAAATAAATAAAAATAAAAAAGAGAACAAAAAGGAAACAAGGCTAAAAAGCACATAGCACATCGGAGATAGAAAGGCCACAGGATGTTCAAAACACAAATTCGGAAAAGGTATGAACAACGGTTACATACAAAGGGAAAATAAGAAGGAAACAAAAAGTCGGCAAAAGCAGTATGATAGGACAAACACTAAGCGAAATTAAAGCATGGGAAGGACCAATGGGACATCACATTAAACATGCCAATGGAATATTGAAAAGCAAGCATAATGGAAAGTATGAAACCGCCCCATATGCATTGAACCCACATTTATGATGCATTAAATGCATAATGGATGAAGCATCCTCGACAAGCTTTGTGACAAGCCCATACAACACACGAACACGGGAGCAACTAGTCTATTCGCGAAAGGAAAACAGAGAGAGAGAGTAATAGCATCTAGAATGAAAAGACTGAGACCACAGAGCTCACCGAAGTTATTCAAACTCAACAAACATTTGACAGTCACCACTATGGCACCACCGAAGCTATCAGAGGCAAGCCAGACAACTAGACTGACCAAGGTTCAAAATAGGTCAAAAGGACCGCTGGAAGAGAATGAACAGTAGCAACTGGAGATCATCGACATCGATGAAATCCCATCCCCAAAGACACTACCGGTAAAATCTACACCGATAGTGAAAGAAATTCAGTAACCACAAGAAGAGGCCATGAAAGTGGATACGCCAATAGCGATGCAGGCACCTCAAAATGAGGAACTGGAAACCCAATAGGAAGCGCAACCAGAAAGCACCGAAGCAACCCTAGAATTTAACGAAACGACACAAAATTTGGAAGCAGCAGTACAACTAGACGAGCCGCAAATGACCATCTCAGGTCAACCGGTAGAGGAGACCACTGCAAATGCCTCGGATTGGCCAGAATGGATGATGGGGGAGAAACCAGAAGTTGCTGGCACTTCGAACCAACCAATTCAGCAAGAAGACATAGTTCAGATACTGAGCTCACCCCGCAAGAAACCTGCTGCAAAAATTGTTCTACCACGCATACCAGTTGGTGTAAAGGTAAAAATAGAGCTATTGGGTCATGTCGAGAAGATAAAATATTCATACCATGATGTATTAGACGAAACCAAGTTCTCAGAACTAGCACAGAGGGTCTTTATGCATAGCATAGCCATAAACCAAATTGGAGAAATGATTAGCCAGCCACACCAGTGGGCAGCTGGGCTGGACAGAACAAGAATCTTAGGTTTTCTGAAGATACCACATTTTGGTAGAGGCTAGTACATGACAGCATGCACCAAACAACTGTTAGAAGTCACACATGGAGGGGACATATGGATGGACAAACCCATCCCCATAACTGTTGATCTTATCGCACAAATCACAGGGTTACCAGCCCAAGGTATGGATCTCGCGTTGAATATGGCACCTCCAAAGGAATGAGGAGAATCATGATCAAAAAAATCAACAACCCAGCTACACAATTGGGCACAAAGATTTTAGCTTACAAATTTCTCAGAAAATTCCGTAAAGATGAAGTACTAGCAGGAGTCATTGCAGTTGCAGCTCAGTGCACAGAAAACACCTCTGTGAGCTGGGCACCATATCTATTGAACTCATTTCAAGAGGACTGGAAGGATGCATAGGACCTAGGCACAGAGTTCCATTACTCATGGCTAATCACCCTAATAGCCTTCATGGGATGGGGAGAACCAGGGTATGTAATTTTTTGTACTAGACCACAGCCAGCGGGAGCAAGACACATATTACTAAGATCTAGGCTGCAGGCTAGGCATAAGAGGGAGAACAAAATCATATTTGAATCATACCTACAGGATATACAGGAAGATATCAGTCAATCATGGAGAATAACACCAGAGGATATCACGTGATATTCAGACATCTCCAACTTCCAGGCCACACGCTAAACAATGTGGATACAACCAAGGAAGGATCCAGATAATTAGTGGCTACAGATGCGCTACTACATAATAGAGGGTGATATCAACATGGTCATCAATGAATGGCATGATTAATGGAGGATCCCAACCATTACTTGGGAAGTACCGGAAACAACAACAGAAGGAGAGGCAGAATAGGAGGAAACACAGCCTTCGAAAATCCCAGTGCCCAAGAAACTAAGGACGGGCCAAACCAAGCTGAATCAGGAAGACAAAGAGTCAAGACGGACAAGGACCCAAAAGGGGAAGAAAGAGACTACACAGCCGACCAACGGACAACAAAAACAGGTCTAGTGAGCACAGGAGACCACCCCAAAGCCCATCACACAGGAACCAAGGGGAAATAAGAGACCAACCGTGTAGGCAGGAGGCATGCACAAGAAATCAAAGGCACAATGAGCATTTCCAGACTATACGATCATGGAGGATGATGGGGAAATGATTTCCATAATGGTCCAGGATTTCCTAGCAAAATATTTTGATCATGCAACACACCACAGGGATAAACTGCAAAAAGAGATGATAGAAATGGGAGAGTTCCTCAAGAAACTTGGGGAAGCACATAAAACAAACAACAGTAGAGGCATAGAGCCACCGAAAATATAGACCAAATAAATAGTGGAGGTAGAATAACAAGACCCAATCCACTCCATGCCACACGCAAACGCAATGATTTACATCAAACCTAGCATGTTGTGCATGGATGAAATCATGGGGCAGACAACCTTTAAGGATTTGGACCACATCTAATTGGTCTTAACATGGATGCCATCAAGGGCACTACACAAATTGTAGGTCGGCGTTGACCATGAGGTATAATCTCTTGCACATAATAACTTAGTCGAGCTACAACAAGCAACAAATAAGTGAGAGGTGCTGGAAAAATTCTGTGAGCAGGCCAAGCTCGAAACTCAGAAGGAAAAAGAACACAGGAATGAACTGGAATGAAGAGTGGGAGCAATTTTTGAGAAAATCCCAAACACTGCGCAAGGAAATGAACTCCTAGTAGCAGGAAATATTGACCAGATTGCGCAAGCAATTGATCAATATCATAAGGAGATTGAGAATATCCACGAACAACTCACATCAACCACTCCACCAGAAGTGAAGGAGAAAAGGAAGAAGGAAGCAACAACGCGGTTGTAGGAGATGGAACAACAGGTTAGCACAACAACTGAATTTCTTGATAAAGTAGCGCAAATTTGGACAAGGTTGGAGGAGGACCCATAGGTCCAATGCTAGGAAAAGGAAGAGGAAATGATCAATGCAATGATCCAAGAACTCAAACAGAGGCAGAAGACCATACCAATTCCAGAACAATTCAAAGGGATGCAGGAGATGAAGAAGATGCAGGTAGAAATTATCACTGCGCAAACACAAAAATATGAGTGTCAGGCTCAAATAGAGCCACTACAGGAATGGGTAGCAGAAATACTCGCATAGGAAGAAGGAGTTAAAAAAAACATAGCATAGACCTAGGATGAATGTGCAGTATTGTTGAGCGACGAAGTGGCAGTTCAAGTAGTAGACACCATCAAGGAGAAGATAGTGCAGGCACTGATAAAAGCAATAGAGCTCAAGGAATAGTTTCATATGATCACCAAGGAGATCTAAGAATCTCATAAGGATTAGGTGACTCGGGATGAGTCACATGTCAGTGTTGGGGGATTTTTGGCACTAGGCCGAAGTGGAAAGAAGGATGATCCTGGGAAAGAAAGAGTGAAAAAATGAAAGTAATAGCTAGAAGGTAACACAACACATGCACATGCAAGAAAGAGTGCACAAGGAAAGTGACAGTTGGAGGAAGAACAACACACATGCATGGAAGGAAGGCCTAACGTCGGTAGGGTTAGGGTTTTGGTAATACATTGTAAATGGATGATGATCTCGATATATATAAATATAAATACGTAGGTATCATATAGAGGTTGGTTCGATTTTGTATTACTTTGGATTTTGTAATTCCCTATCATAGCGATGTACGATTTGATGCGCATGTAATGTTTCTAGGAACCATTTTTTTAAGATGTTGAGCTAAGAAAAGAGGAGAGAAGGAATATCTGAGGATTAGATCGCAGGCTATGGATCTTGATGCGATCTAGTTCACCTCATACAGTTATTATCCATCTGAGGGAATTGTAAGTGCGCGACACTGGAGATGCAAAACTACCATAATAAAAGAGCCAAGAGACAAATATTTGTGGATGTAGCCCAGGAGGGGGTGAACCCCGGTAATATCTATGTAATGTGATGAATGCATGTGTATCTTTGTTTTCTCTTAGCAGTCAATTATTATGATTAAATAACGAGTTAATACATTGTTTTGGAATATGATAGATGCACACCCATGCGTAATAGTAGATTTCACTCACGATTCATAGTATATGGCTCATAATAATAAACCCCTATCTAATACTCAATCCTAAGATGTAAACACCTAGGTCTTACAACCACCCATTTAAAGCTATCTCGGGTGAGACTGAGCAGTGCACTATGTGTACTGTGTTCCTTCTAGTTTACCAGGAGGGCCGATAGTTTTAGAGGCTTTGTTGGAAACCCGAAAGACATGAACCTTGGGTCAATAACTCAGACGGTAGAGGGGAATAGTAACCAACACATACACTGGTCAAAACATCATATTCCATGGCTGCTACACATGGGAGAAGATGTACAACATGTTATGTAATGGATAATTCCAAAATGATGAACTAGACCTCAAAGCATATCAAAATATATAGAAAATAAACATCCACAATATCATTTCTTAGTTTGCAATCTTAACTTACAGTGAAGTGCCCAAGTGAGTGTATGCGAATTTAAACACACAGGTTCATACAATCACCAATAGAAAATGGGATGTCTAATGCTTCTGAATCCAAATATATTTCACAATATTTACAAGCTACCAAGTTCGTTGGTATTTATGAACAAGGAATTCCTACAAATATTCACTAAAGAAAATTCAAAGCCACTAGATACCATTCAAGACTGCTATGATCAGGATACTCCCTACATCTCCAAACTCAGTAGGGTATACAATACCAAACATTTCAAGCCGCCATATAAGTTTTTGATTTTCATGATCTGCAAGATGTAGGGGGGAGATAATTACATGCACTTCAAGAAAGAATGGAAAACTATGGTTCATGTACTGGAAGAAAAACAAGTGGTGTTGAACTAAGCATCAATATTATCGGCCAACATATTCCTCAATATCCAAGACACCCACAAAGACACTCAAGATTTTTTTTTTATAGTTACCTTCCTTATTGATGTTATTTGTGCATATGTCCCTAATACATAAATGAATTGGTATTGGAATATATACTCTACCCCTATTCATATATATTTCTCCTAAATATAGACAATCTGGTATGAGGAGTATTTCTATGATATATGTGATCACTTTATTTCACCAATGTATCAATTATTTGTTTCTTAGAACCTGTAGAATATGTCAACGGAAGTGATAGATACCCTGCAGGAAATAACCTATCGGTACCTAGAAAATAAATACTCCTACATTTGTGTCTATGGATGTAATTCCCCACCCCATCTATTACCCATGTGTTTTTCGAAAAAACTTATTTCCTAAGAAGTGCCATACCAAATAGTATAATTTAGTGTAATAACTTCCCCGCAGAATGATAACAAGAGTAGTTGGCCTAGTTTCCCAATCAGGTTGGGAAATTTCACGCTAACAAACCTCTCACATGAAAGGAAGGGGGTTTTATATATTAAAGAGATAATTGTGTATAGTAACAACACAGAAGCATGACCTCAAAAAAATCAAGTATAACCATTACAAGGATTTGAGGATGGTGCCCCCCTTAGAGCATGAAATAAGATAAGAAGAAAAAATATTCAATGAGGCCAGATCATATGATGAAGTATTGGATCGCATATAAGGTAAACCCTAGGATGATTATGTTTTGGCAGAATATGAAGAAAATAAAATATTTTTCAACAACAACTAATAAGGGACACCCAAGAGAATATGGACACATATGACTGAGCCTAGAAAGAAAGAGTAGAAACGGTAAGAAAATTCTTTGATACAGAAGAAAGGGATAAACAAAAGAAATAATAGGAACAATTTCCCAAAGAGGCTAAGGCATCCTACAAATATGCGAATAAATCCAAGGCCATCGAGGAATAAAAATCCTACAAATCCATGAAATATTCACATTCCTACAAAGTTGTGGAGGATGAGAGATCCCAAAAACTCACCAATGATGAAGCTAACCAGAAAGATGCGAAAAATCAAAAGAATATGTTTGAAGAGTTTTCTCATGTGGCCATTTAGGAATAGGAAAGTATCATAGCAAAAGTATGCAAATATGTATATTTAAATAATAAGGAGGAAGAATAGAGAAGAGGAATGCCCACCCTTGGAGCGACCAAAGCAATGTTGAATTTGACCTCTCCCATGAATCCAGGGACTCCTCTGAATGTGATACCATCTGACTTATCATATTTGTTCCTAAAGGTGGTAGAATTTTATGGTGAAGTGATCTCTCTAGGGAATTTATACTATAGTAATTCAAAACAAGGAATCACGATGAGGTTGTTGAAGTGATAGAAAATAGGGGAGAGCTAAGGACAAAAGAAATCCAAAAGGACAATTGATTGGCCTATAACTAGAGAAAACCCGTAGAAGGAAGCATTTGAGACAAGAGTGACATTACATGTTTTTGCATGAGAAAACATTTTATAGTCAATGTGCTCAATTGTGGGGTAGAGGAGTACAAACACAAGGTAGTAGGACTAGGGAATTAGTTGCAACTCTAGAGACAAGAATTGCAACATCAATTTCAGATCAAAATAGAGGAAGAAAAATAGCCACATATAGAGGAATATGTGATGGAAATATCTTGTTGCCATTGATGTCAACATGAAGACAAGAAGTACCATAGTGGAGTATGACATGGAAATGTAGTAAAATATATAGGAATATTGATTTACGGGAATGCAATGGACTATCAGAATACAGGGGATCACCCGATCGAGTGATTTGAAAGAATGAAATAATGAGATAATTTCAATTACTACAATGGTCCAATAGATTTTTCCTATTGATTGTATATTCCATTGAGACGGGATCATGATGAACATAATGAATACTAGCAAGTCCCCCTTTTGAATAATTTCTCATGCACTATCATTTTAGAGTGTATTTGAAGGGAAATTTGTTGACACAACACCAAGAACCCTTAAGTCTATCATATCAAAATAGTATTCGATATTTCATCACATGTTTTGGTCATCATTCTTTCTAGGACAAAGTTGGATGACCTTTCAAACCAAAACAATTTCCAACAACCACCAATGGTTAGATCCACTTAGGCAGTCAATTGTTGAATAATTTTTCATTGATTTCAAAGGTTAGTACTAAGATAATAATTAGATAACAAAATAGTAGTCCAAAAGGTATTAATATCACTCCGAATGAGATATGACCCAAAGTATCTACCTTGGAATATCGAGAGAATATTGACAAACTCACAATGGATGAACTACATGGGATTATCACAGCCTCTGAAATGAGAACAGGAGAAGAAAAACCTTCAAAGGATGAAACAACTTTCAGAGACTTGAAAGAAACAAAGAACCACAAGCATGTGTCAAATCAAATTCACTCAGAAATATCATATGAGCAAGAATCTAACTTTATAAGGAAACTCAAGAAAGGGTCTAGGAAATACAAATAGAAGTTACCTCTCAAATGTTTCAACTATGGAAAAGTTGGGCATTTTTCCTCCAAATGTCCGTATCCAAAGATGAAGGATAGTGATGATAATAAAATTATAACCATAAAGATTATAAAAAAGGAAAAACTGGAAACAAGAAGAATTTCTACAAGAAAAAGAAAAACGTTTACTCCAAAGAAGATAGTAGTTCATCTGACATGAGTGAAGATGATGAGATAGAGATTATATTTATGGGAATATAAACTCAAACTGACACTACTAAAGATAATAATGGATATGATGGAAACTCTGAAATTGAAGGAGAATTAGAACTTGAAAGAACTTAGTAGTTCTCTCAAGGAACTAAGAAGATATAAAAGGAAGAGAAAATCATTAAGAGAACAACTATTAGAATATGATGAAGAAAAAAAATAAAGAGAAAAGGAAGTTTCAAAAACCAATCAAGGAAACATGAAAAATCATTATTAATTTGAAGACACAACTCCATGAATCTAAAATAATGGAATAATTCATAAGTAAACAACTCAATGAAAAGCAACAAGACTGTGAAAATCTAGAGGCTAAAATTTATTTTCTAAGAAAGGAACTTAAGAAAGGAAATAACCAATCAAGATTTGAAAAAAGTTAAAAAATATTGGATGATATTCTGAACAGTTAAAGATCATCTATAAATAAGTCATGACTAGGATATGATCAAAAGAAAATAGATAAAGTCTTAAACACTACAACACATAAAATTGATAAAAATCCAAACAATTATGCAACTACCCTTTAGAGATCCTTCAAAAAGGAAGAAAACAAGATAAATTTTGGTTCTAATAAACATAAATACACTCTCCCTTCAAAATAAAATGAATATAGAAGAAATACAATTTCAAGAAGAACTCTCCCAAAAAGGTATCAATAACTCTTTCTTGGCAATTGTTTTTCTTGTCATAATTTTGGGCATAAAGTATTATACTGTAAATCTTATAGAAAGAACTATCATAAAAGTGTTTAAGTATATGGCCATAGGAAAAAAAAAGTCTAGTATAAATCAAAGGAATAGAAACTACAACTCATTTTCTCCATTACAAGATTACAATATCAAATGCTACAAATGCAACAATTATGGTCATAAAGGTAGTAATTGTGGACTATCAAAATATTTCATGAAGATAAGTATTTCCAATAGTCAAGAACAATAATATAAGAAGATATGGAAGGAAAAGCAAATAGAAGAAAAGGACATAGAGTGTAAGGTAGCCTTATATGCCAAGACTAAAATAATCCAATGGTATGCTGACAATGGATATTCAAAGCATATGATGGGAGATCAAAAAATATTCCTCAATCTAAAAATGAAAGAAAAAGGAAGTGATATACTTGGATATGATGTCTCCGCCAAGATACTTGGAAAGGGTACGATTAGTCTGGGAAATAACAGAGCTAAAGTAGAAAATGTGCTATTAGTTGAAAATTTGAAGCCTAATCTCCCCAGTGTGAGCCAAACATGTGATCAAGGACACATTCTCATATTTGACTCTCAAAAATGTGAAATTAGAAAAGAAAAATAGGGAAACTTAGCAGTTGTTGCACCAAGGACATCAAGTGATGTATATATCTTAAACACAAAAGAAGAAGAAGAAAAATGTTTCATGGGACAAATAGATGAAAGTTGGCTATGGAATAGAAGAATGGGACACATAAGCTTTGATAACTTGATAAAATTTAGTAGAAAGGAAGTTGTGAAAGACATGCCAAAGATTATAAAACCTTCAAACTTTGTTTGTAGGAACTGCCAACATGGGAAGCAGACAAAAGTAAGATTCAAGACAAAGTAATACTCTACGTCAAAACCATTATAACATGTTCATATTGACCTTTGTGGACCAACAAGAACTAATAGCATACAAGGTGAACATTACTTTATTTTATTCATTTATGACTATACAAGAATGACTTAGGTATTCTTTCTCAAATAAAAATCAGAAGCATTCGTAAAATTTAAAGTCTTCAAAGCACAGGTTGAAAATGAGACTAATCACAAAATTAAGTGCCTAAGATCAAACAATGGAGGATAATTTACATCAAATAATTTCAATTCATTTTTTGAAATGCATGGAATTAAAAGACACTTTTCATCTCCAAGAACTCCTCAATAAAAGTGAGTTTCTTAAAGGAAAAATATAATTGTTCAAGAAGTAGCTAGAACCATGTTAAATGAAGCTGAGGTCCCAGATATATACTAGAGAGAAGTACTGTATACAAAAATGTATATACTTAACAAAACACAACTTAGAGTTAACCACAACAAAACACCATATGATTTGTGGTTTGGCAGATCAACATCAATTAAACACTTCATAGTTTTTGGTAGAAAATGATAAATAAAGAGAGATGATGATAACCTAGGAAAATTTGATTCCATATTAGATGAAGGAATATTTATTGGTTACTCATATAAAATAAGGTCCTACATATGCCATAATTTGAGGCTACACAAGATTGTGGAAAGTGAAAATGTAAAAGTGGATGATCTAAAAACAAAAGGGGTGAAATCTCAAGATAATACACAATTTGATGAAATGATAAGAGATGATGATGATTAATAGATTAAATAAATACAAGAGGATTAATTACAAAGTGAGAAAGAAAAGGAATATGAAGAATCACCAACACAAGATACAAAAGAACCATCAAGTAGAATACAAAGAAATCATCATGAAAGTCAAATCCTTGGTAATAAAAGTGTTGGAGTTGAAACAAGAACAAAACTAAGATATGAACTAGAGAAAGAATTTATATCACAAATAGAACCAAAAACATTTGTAGAGCCCAACAAAGATGAAGAGTGGATCAAATCCATGAATGAAGATCTTGATCAAATAGAGAAAAATCAGACCTGGAAACGTGTCCCAAGACCAAAGAACAAAATTATGGTAGGGACCAAGTGGATTAAAAAAATATATATATTTAAGATTTAAAGAAATATTAGTGTGCAAAGGATATTCTCAAGTGGAAGGCATTGAATTTGAAGAAACCTTCTCTCTAGTTGCAATAATGGAAGCCATCAGATTATTTCTAGCACAATCATGATTTAATAATTTTGAAGTCTATTGGATGGATGTAAAGTCTGCATTTATGAATGGAGAACTAAAATAAGAAGTCTAAAAAGAACAACCAGAGGGGTTTGAAGAACCAAGAAAATAAGAACAAGTGTATAGATTGAAGAAGTCACTCTATAGCTTTAAACAAGCACCGAGTGCATGGTATGCAAGATTGGATAAGTATCTGCTGGAAAAAGGATTCAAAAGAGGAATGTATAATAGAAATATATATATTATAATTGAAAAATATAGTTTTTTAGTCACAATGTTCTATGTGTATGACATCACATTTGGTTGCAACAATGATTGTTGGGTAGGCAATTTTGGGGATGGAATAATGAGAAGAGATGAAGTATAGGGAAAAGGTGCGGAAAGGGTGAAGACATAAGAAGACAAAGAATATCAAGAAGATCAAGAAAATAAATAAAGAAGAGAGAGGAAAGAGGAGAGGATGGGGGACAAGAAATAACAACTAGCACAAAATCCAGGAAAACCAGCCGAGCATGAGCTGTATCCAACTCATAATGAGTTTTCTCCATTCAAGCATGAGTTGTAGCCAACTCATTATGAGTTGTCAAAAGGCTCTGATCACAATGTATAAATATGTAAATTGTGTCAAGTGTTCGAGGGATGAAAGAGGGAGGAAGATAATGAAGAGAGACAAAGATATATATATATATATATGGAGAGAAAGATAGTTTCATAGTACATAACATTGTAAAGAAACTACAAATGTGACGACTATTATATGCTAAACATCCATTGTAGTGTAGAGTGCAACCAAGACTCTCAAATATAATAAAGAAGCCAATCTTTTGTGGACATAGCTTGGAGTGGGGTCAACCATAGTAACCCTGTGTAGAACTATGCTTTTGGATGTTAATTCATGTTTGTAATGTGAATGCATGCTTCTCTTTAAAGTTGTTTGTATGTTTATATTTAATGCATATGATGATATAGTAGTGTGCAATAATCGTGACTATATGTTTAACCACTAAATAGCATAACTATGGATATATGTTCATATGTAACTAAGTAACGAGTTCATGATAGCAAGGGTTTAGTGCATGAGAGGATATTTTAGATATGACACAATGGATTTCCAATATTTCCCTCATCACTGCAAAATCTTGGTTCCTGCAGTTCCCATAAAGATACCTCGGGTGAGACTTCTCCTGCATGCATGTAATGAAAAAAGGGATGGTTTCTCTAGGGTTTTGTTTGGACTAAGTAACTTTAACCTAGGGTCTTGAACCTACCTATGTTTGTGCCAACAAATGGTTCCATTATTGGGACCCAAAATATGGAAGTGAGGGAATGTTTTGGAGACCAATGAGTAAGGAGATAACCAAATGGTTGGAACAAAAGGAACAAGAATTTTCCTAGAAGGAGAATAAAAACCCCGGCTAAAGAACAAAAAATAGTTGCAAAGGTATGTGTACAAATACTTACATGAGATCATTTTTGGTGAATTCACAAACCTATTAGAAAAATTGATGGAAATATTTTTGGAAAATACTGGTAGAGACAAACCAACTGTGCCAAAGAACTAGACTCCTAAACTAGTGGGACAAGTGGACTAAGTAGACAACAAGACTTCACATGCAGTTGAACTTTGGCAGGATAATATATTGGGAGGCTACATAACATAATTTTCCATAGAATTTACCTAGTCTTATAGTGTCGCAGAAAGAGACTTCTTTAAAGGCCTCGAAGGAAGATTCATAAAGTCCATATCTACATGGATAAAAATGATGCTATATGGTAATGAAGTGATGACAATGGAGTTATATAGTTAAATAAATTTGCACACATAGAGGGATTGGGGGTTGTTGACTAGGAGATGATCTAAGAGTCGGATAAATGGAAAAAGGAAGGGAAGATTGGTAATGCAAGAGAAAGAGGAAGGGACATCAAAAGGAGAAGATGAATTTGGAGTTATATGTAGTGGGAGAAGGTACAAGAAGTTGACAACTATGACAAAAAATAAAGAGAAACACAGTGAGTACTTGGAACATCGCACATATATCTATATCATAGAATTACAAGAGATAGAGGGAAAAGAAGAAGATATCTAGTTCAGTCCAGTTATAGAAGAACCAATATGTCCTTCTCGATCTGATTCCTAGGTCGAAACCACAACTTCATGTGCATCACCCAGATATGAGATAATGTTTAAAGACCTCTCCAAAGCACTTGTAATCAGTAGAGGAAGTCAGATAATGCACTAAGATTACTAGAGTTCAAAGGAATTGGACCTAAATACCCAAAACAACATTTTTTCATATGTGAAACCATCTGAACTATAAATAATTTCCATGATGATGTTGCAACGATCACGTAGTTGGAGATAAACTTTAGAGGATGTGTGTTATTTTGGTACATGAAGATCCAAAGTACCACACTGGTCAAACAAGGAAATTAACAGAGATCACACAAGCATTATTAAAGTAATTCAAGAAACAAAATTATGAGTCACAGTAAATTACCGAGATCAAGGATATAAAGCAATTACAGACTGAGTCAGTATGGGAGTTCAATCAAATATTCAAATATGTGATGGGTAGGTTAACATTCCAAATACCCAATCAACAACATAGAGAGTGGTTTATTGCAGGCTTGCTACCTCACATCCATAATCCTTTAATTGAACAAAAGGTTATGTCACAGTGTGAGGCATTGGAGATTGCTATGAATTTGGAATCTTCTATAGTTGGAGACAATAATGGAATGGCATAGATAAAGAACCAACTATATCCATTAACAATTCAGTTGGAAGAAATCACTAAGGGGAATGAGAAATGAGAACAATTCTAGTGCACCAAGTGTAGGATTGAAGGTCACCACAAGGATGAATGTCCAGCCTTTGCACAATACTTAGCAGCTAGGGAACGAAACCCACTACCAGGAGGAGGATACTATGAGATATGAAAGAAATGGGTACATAACCCCCATGAGTGCCACTTATTACAAAAATATTAGGGTACCCTAAGAAGATTATTCTATATCTTTTGGAAATTCACGGGACATGAAGAACAAGGATTGTCATGTATTCGATCTAGTGATGGATCACACATCAGATATGTACAAGATTCAAGAGGAGAATGTTGTGAAATAATGGGGAGGGAAGTATAATAATCAAAGAGAATTTAATCAAGCAAACCAAGGAGGATTCAATACGGGTAGAGGTAGAGAAAATTTGGGACAGGAGGAAGAGGCCCCATAATATGTTATAACTGTAACCAACTAGTACACCTAGTGCATAGGCACACTGACCCAAAATATCCTTTCTCACCAGCCTATATGTTCATTTACATTTATATGTACAATTGGGGTTCATCCTAGGGGTATTATGTTCCCCTCCCCCTTATTTATGTATTGTCCTTAGTGAAGTATATACACATATACAATTAAAAATTTAATAGTTTTCAAAAATATGTGGATACGCTGCCCGCATAGCCTATTCATTCTCCCAAGTTTCATTCTTAGGACTGTACAAGTTCCATTGGACCTTTACTATCCATATGGTGAGATTCCAAAGTTTCTTGATTTTCCGGTCCAATATGCATACTAAATTCACTTTAAATTCGCCTTCCTACTCCACCTGAATCATATTCCAATCAATGAAATGATTAACATCATGTACACACATTTTAAGCAATGATACATGGAATACATTATGAATACACATTGGTGCAGGTAAATCAAGCATGTATGCTATAGGCCCAATCCTCTCTAGGATTTCAAATGAAACACAATAATAAGATTCCAAATTTGATGATCTAGGTGGATATCAGTGGTCACCTACCTGTTCCAACTGGCTCAAAATAATCTTCTGCAATTTACTATTTTTAGTAGTTTTTTGGTTCCTAAACTTTCGGGGCCATTATGAGGGCCTAAATGAATTTTTTTCACAATCCAAAACTTGAATGATCACCTAGGGCCTTCATTGTGTCTGCAAAATTAGTATCCTCATCAATACCTTTCCAGTGAGCTATCATGCTCCCCAAACGAAGATCGTATGCCAAGTTATGCCCACCAGAAGTTGATACACCAAACTACCCAAAATGGGGTCGACAAAATTGTTGGCTTTTCATCTTTCGGGGTTAGGGTTTTGGATTTTATTTATGTTAAAAAGGCCTTTGGAGACTCATTGTAATAATCATATTCTTGTGAATATGATTAACTGTCACATCTCTTCTTAGAGATAAGATGTCACCATTCTAGTGAGTCTTTCACTCTGTATTTCTACAGTTTTGTACATTTTGCTCGGTAATAGAAATTGTGTATTACTATATCTCTGTGTTTATGGTTATATATCTGATGAATATATGTTATATTATTGGATATCTAATATATCTATATGCATTTTTGTATTATATCTCCACTCTCATTTTGTGCCGAAAATAATATGGATCAGTGGTATCAAAGCAGGCTGCTCTTGATCATTTTTTTCAGTGCATGTCCCTGACAAGGTCCAAGTATAGCAATTTGGGTCTTGAGCTTGTGTCTCTTGAGGAAAACCACTCTCTCACACCAAATAAACCCCATGGCGAAAGAAAATAAAAAATACGGAGAAGAAAATTATATTAATCTGTTGCTTGAGCAAGCTCTCACGGGACAGAGGGATGAAATGATGGAGAAATTTTCCCACATCCTTCAACGCTTACCAATAACAATAGGAACATATTTATAAAGTGACCATTTTGGAGGCACCTCTCCTTTAAAGATACAGGTTAATTTTGATATTCCTGTATTTGAAGGTCAGATAGATGCAAATGCCCTAGAAAAATGGTTAAATCTGCTAGAAGGTTATTTGTTTGTTCATAATTTTTCCAACAGGGAAAAGATCACATTCGCGCTCCTTAAGGCTCTCCCCCATGTCAAAAATTGGTGGGAAACTTACTGGGAGAAAAGTTCCACAGAGGATTCTGGAATATATGGGGCCAAGCCCGTTTGGTATTTTTTTGTGGATGCGGTCAAGGAATAATATTACCCTATTGGTATCTATGGTGAAGAGTACATGGGATGGACCAAACTACATCAAGAGAGGGGCCAAGAAGTGTCAGAGTTCGTGAATACCTTCCATACCTTTTTCACCAATTTGGGTATGAAATACTCTGAGTGGAATTTGGTTCTGAAGTATCGTGGGTCTCTACACAAGTACATCCAAATTGAAATGAAGTTTTTGGACATCTCATCATTGGGAGTTGCCTATCAATATGTTGTCAAAGTTGAGAAGAAATTTAGGCACTAGAACAAATGTGAATTCGGGTCTACAAATATGCAATAACCAAAGTATGATAAAGATGACCCTAACAAACAACCTCCCAAAAATGAGTCTAAGCCACAAGAAAAGAAGGGTCACAAAAAGACGAAGAAGGACATTGGAAAGTGGTGCGATTTCCACAAAATCCCTTGGCACAACACCGATAAATTTATCTCAAAACAATTATTGGTGGTTGAGATCAAAGAAAAATATTTGAACCTAGATTTAGAATCTGCTTCAGAAAATAATGGGAGAATAAAGATCATCGATGCAGACCCCACTGCTATTGTCACAATTGCAATAATTAAACTAGAAGAACCAACAAATATTAAAGAGGGGGAGCCCCTCTTCCATTCAAAGATGTGGGTGAAGGGGACCCTGTTTCATTTCATTGTTTATAGAATAAGATAGAAAAAATCATCTCAACAGAGGTTGTCAAATAGTTCGGATTTTCAACAACACCACACCCGCAACCATACAACATCGAGTGACTTCGCAATTGACAAGAAATTTGTGTCAGCCAATAGTGTCGACTATCATATGACATCCAGCCTTTCAAGGATGAGTTATTATGTGATATTGCCTCGCTGGATGTTTGTGATGTTCTATTGGGCCAACGATATATATGGAAGAACCATGCTATTTATGAGTCTTGAACTCATTATTATAGTCCAAAAATTCCACATCTATGCATCCAACACATTGGCCCATCCATTTGCATCCTTTACCAATTATACTGCTGAGGTTTCCTTAAAAAAAACAACTTTTTGGATAATGCATGCACCATTTTTTTCTATCATCCCGTGTACATACGCATGCTACATACTAGTCCACATGTGTACATACACATGCTACATTCTAGTTAGCTCGCGTTTACTCCAAAAATTTGCAAAAAATATAAAATTACGTGTATTTCGGTGGAGTTTACGAGATATGAAGTGTTTCCTAACCATTTTACCCCTTGTATCCCTTCTCCAAACCAAATAACCATATTTTTCTCATATAAAAAGGGGTTTAGGGGGATCATTTGAGATATGAACAAGAAGACAAGAAAACTCTGCCAAAATCCTTTCCCTCTCATAGCCCAAGTTTTTCATATTGATCTTATTTTTATCCTCAGCTTTCCATTCCATTCATTCTCCCTATGGAAACCTTCATTCTTCCCATGTTGGTTGTGAGAATTATATGTGGGATTGGTGCTCTTAGAGTCACAATAGAGGATCCCAGATTGGGTTTGTAGAGAGGTGTTCTCAAGCAAAGGTTGTAACCTTTCACCATGTTTATGAATAAAGGAGATCATCTTTGTCCCAAAACTTTTTGTGTACATGTTCTGATCTATTTGATCATCTACATCTATATTTAGGGTTTTAAGTGATTACTAGAGTTTGTATATGTTTTTGTGTTGTGTTCTTAGTCTATTGCAGGTCATCTTTTGGAGGAGATATGTGATCTAAGAGGAAACAACAAGTGGGAGAGGTCTATATCAACCGAAAGAACTCAAGGTTCTCTACTTAACCTTCTCTTCCCTCTCTCTTATCACTTAGTATAGATTTTTTGGGGGTAGATTAGAGATAAGTCAGTCTTTTAAGGGATTTATCACTCTTCATATTCCTTAGACCCAGTTTAGGGGGAATTCTCCCCATAGCATAATTGAAGACTCCACTAGGGAGTCTCTCTAGGGTCTTAGTGGGATATCTTGGTTTGGTTTGATTTTCAGTTTTTTCTGAGTGTTATAAGTGTTCTGAGTCAGGTTGGGTATTTGGTCCCCTTTCAGGTTCTTACCAACTTCCCTTGCCCAAGTTGTCAGTCCAAAAATTTTCTTTTTTTTGAAAATTTACAGAGGTGTATGTGCTCTGTTCTCTTTACATCACGTGTACATATGCGCACTACTTTATACTTAGCCCGCATACATACGCATGATGGTTTCATAAAACTTGCGTCTTTGTGGTTTTGGAGAATTGTTTCAAAAGATTTTATTTTTCCTATAGGAAACTTATGGTTCCCAGGTCTTCCTGAGTTCCAAAAGATTCTATTTTTGGAGGTTTAGATAGTTTGTAGGCTCAAATTGTTTATGAAAAAAAAAAAAAAAAATCCCTCGTCACTTTGTGTTTCCAAGCATTTTTGGCTTATTTTTAGCCTAAATTTTAAGAAAAATAAGTTTCATTTAAAAAAAAAAATTAGCCTCTATAGTTTCTTTTAGCATCTTTTGTTAGTTTTTCTTTGATTGGAAGAAAACCAAAAAAAACTAGTTTTTAGGTATGTTTCTTTCTTTACATTTTCTTTGCATTGTTATTTGAAAAAGAAAAAGTAATTAGCACAGGGTTGTTTTCTTCTCATCTTGAAATAATTTCAAAGGAAAAATAAGAAAAAAAATACTTTCATTTGCTATTTCGTTTCACTCGAAAGTTGCATTGTGAATTTTGCATGGCAAGGAGAAAAGATTGCATCTTTAGTTTTGAAGGATTGTTCATGCATTCTCTTTCTTGAAACTCTTTTTCATCTGAAGGATTAGAATAAATTTTTATTTTCCAGTGTTCTTATAAGTTTCATTTTTTGCAAAAGTCTAAAACAACATCAGTTTCACTTTCATTCCTTGAGTATTAAAATACCCTAAAACAAACACGCTAATCTAATATATTGGTAACACTTTTTCTAGGGTTCACCAATAGCTTAGGATAGGGCCTTGGATTAGGTGTGGAGAGGTAAACTCTCCAAGTCCAACCAAAACTCAACCTAGGTGTCTGTGCTAGGGTGTGAAAAATCCACTTTGTAACTACTCAATATGGGAAGCTCCTCTCACATAGGAGTAAAAAACGAGGCCACGTGGAGGACAGTGATGGAGATATCCACTCCTAATCCCAATAAAGTGTTTGGAAGAGTGTGTATTGGGGGTGAATCTTGTAGCATTACTGGCTCAAATTGTGTCATACCTCTAAGACACTTAGATCCATCAAAGGTACTCTAAGAGTGATTCTGGACCTATTGCATTTTAGGCCTCATGAGAATCTTCAGGCTTAGTTACCCTGCCCATACACTCACCTAATTGTCAACTGTATCCCCTGGTTGTTGATTACAATTTGGTGGCCTAGTTTCCATTATATAGGTTGACACACAAGTGAATGCGAGGGGTGTATCCCAGTACTTGAGTCGGATTTTGTATTCTTTGGGTGACACCTGAAGGGACCGTTAGTCGGAGGTCTGGGTAACTGCTTCTCCTGGCCAGTCATTTTTATTTGTGAATTATTTGGATGATCAGGACATCATCTCCTTGGGTTGGAAGCATTTAGAAAGGTCATTTTGTTGGCTTGTATATTTTTAGGATTTTCTTCTTAGTGGTGTGTTCTGTGCTCCCTAGTTTTCCCTAGTGAGTTAGTCAGTCATTGCTTTGGGTGTCTGGCCTAAGGTGGTAGATTTCCCACTATGTCGGTCGTAAGGAATTTTCGGAATTCCTCTTAGAAACATGGAGCCACCTTCTTATAGGTCTATATTTTTATACCATTAATTTATCAGAGTTAGTGTGTAAGAATTTTATGGACTTGAACGACCCCGCAAGGGAAGAATCTATGCATAATATATTCATGGACCAAGTTTCTGATGGTACCAACCAAGGAACGCCTTCGCAAGGGGATTCTTTTTCTTTTCCTTTCTTGGGAAATGTTGGTATCCCTTTCATGGCCACTTTGTACATTCTTGGGTTGAATGTGGGA
The DNA here is from genome assembly GCA_009831015.1 of Picea engelmannii. Lineage (NCBI taxonomy): Eukaryota > Viridiplantae > Streptophyta > Pinopsida > Pinales > Pinaceae > Picea > Picea engelmannii. The sequence goes on from ML803495.1 coordinate 186,056, forward strand.
CTACCAGTTTGGTTGGGTACCATTCTAAATGTGTCAAATGATCTTGACACTTCTTAGTTAAGCACCTTATGTCATCAACATCATTTTGACGTTCCTTTTCCAACAAAGTCTTCTCCTCCTCCTTCTACCTTCTCTGGTGAAAGTATAGCTAATAGTAACTGGAAGTCTAAACGAAATAAAAAGAGGAATAATAGTAAGAAGAAGTCACCAACCTCTGTGAGTCATGTTGGATATAGGTCGTAAACCTCTTGAAGTCATGTTGAATACTAGCACCTTGCCTCTATAAGTCATGCTGGGGGAAAAATTCCAGTCACTTCTAGTCATACTGGCGATAGGTCTGTAGCCTCTATGAGTCATGTTATCGACCAATCACCAACCTATGAAAATTATGTTGGAGATGTGCAACCAACCACTGCAAGTAATGCTGGGGGAACGAACCTAGTCCCTGCGGGTCATACTGGAATTCAATCAACAACCTATGCTAGTCATGTTGGAGATTTTTCAACAACCTCTGTGAGTCATGTTGAGGAAAATAAACCAACCACTGCTCGTCATGCTGGGGGAATTGATTCCAATGGTAAGCGTAGACAGATAGGATGTAAGCCTAATTTCCCTTGTAATATTTGCAAGGGAGATCACCTTACTAATATGTTCCCTGACATTCCATAGGCACAAAGATTGTGTTCCCTGTATGCATGCTCTTTTGATTCTCTGTATTCTGAGGTTTCATCATATTCTATTAAGCCTTTGGTTGATGAATTATCCATGATGATGCAATCTTCATCCAATCCCACTCCTCTTTTGAGGGGTGATGCACCTTCATACCATGTTGTCTTGTAGTATTTTCAACCATTGGTTGAGAAAGTGGTTATGCCGACACAATCGTTAGTCAATCCCACTCTTCTCTTCGAGAGTGTCGATTCTACCAAAGTGGTAGCGTCGATGCAATCTTCTGCTGATCCCACTCTTCTCTTGGAGAGTGTCAAGTCTACAAAAGTTGTAACGTCGATGAAATATTTGGCTAATCCCACTCTTTTGATGGGGGAGTGATGTGTCTACCGACTATGTTTTTAGCATTTCCATTTCAGTTCTTTCAGAACAAGGGGGCATTCCGCTCACTTCGATCACACCCCCTACAAGTCCTAGGATGGTTTCCTTTGATTGGAATGACCTTGTTGAACCTCACCTTCCTTCTTCTGCACCCTTTCAAATAAGGGTTGAATTTAATTCAAAAAAACATTTACCAATGTATTGTGGATGAAGGAGCCTCCATAAGTATTTTATCCTCCCCAGCTTGGAAAGATTTGGGTTCTCCCGAGATTGTGTTTGCATCGCATGAGTTTTTGTATTTTGAGAGATGTCCTACTAATCATTTGGGTATTCTTCATCAGTTTCCTATCTCGTTAGGTGGGAAGATTTTTCTTGTCGATGTTATAGTGGTGCAAGGCATGTTAGATTTCAATATGCTTCTCAGGCATGATTATGTATATGCTATGAACATTGTGGTGTCTATGCTCTTCTGGGTGATACATTTTCCTCACAATGGAAGCATTGTCACTATCGACCAACATGCATATGATAATCACCATCCTGATTTGGCATTATTTAAGGTTGCCCCTTTATATGTTCCTAGTATTCATGTAGACTCTACCCCGCCATAGGTAAATTATGTTGTGTCTTATACTCGATGTTCAATTTCTCCTAAGTAAGAACTTGTTCGCTCATGTTTTCCTTCTCGAGACATGGTCTCGACAAATGATCATTTTTGTTATCCAATGGGGGCATGGGAGCCCTTACTTGCCCCTCTTGTCCTGAGTGGTATTGAGTCTCCTTTTGAGTCTGATCTATTTATTTTTAGATCCTCAAGCCCTCATGCTTGTGATTCTTCATTTATAGACTCTACCAATCCTAGCCATAACCTCCATCATCATATGTAATATGGTCAGTTTACTTCACTCTTTGGGACTGTCGACCCTCCTTGTTCGTGTGATTTCTTGGATTTTGAATTTCCTTCGGATGAGGCTACCCTTGAAGCCATGAATATGATTTATATACCATGGGAATACTTACACCATGGTTTGTGTTTTCTTCCCTTTTGGGAGACTTTCCAGGTTAAGTATAAAAGAGACTCCTGGTCAAATCCTAGCAATGGGCTCTATTTGAACCAGTACCATGCATGAGTAGTAAGGTTGTGCGGTGTCTTTTACCATATTGTACATTCCATGTTTTTTGTTTTCAAGTTTTGTATTGAGTACCACCTCTTATTTTCTGAAGTTTCTATCTATATTGGATTTATTAACTTCTAGATGAATGGTATTGGCCTTATATGCATGATCTTGGAGACAATTTTTCTTTGACATTTGTTCATCATATTGATCTGTTATGATAGGTATTGACCTCAAAACTGGAATATAGGTTAGGTTTTTTCCCTACTTGCACTTTTTCATTATCCATTTCTTGGTTCACTTGGCCTTAGGATCGACCCCATTGAATTGCGACACTAACCTTATTTGTTGATAAGTGTGTCGTACTTTATGTGGTAGAGCCTTCCTTCCATGGGAATCCTAGTTAGAGCCTTGTTTTCCATTTGAATCCCATGCTAAAGTAATTCATAAGCATGGTAGTCTTGTTTAGTCCCGCCATGAATTTTTGTTGAAGCCTCATACTTCTTCTTCATTTTTTTTCTGGGATATACCCATGGGAATCCACAAGAGCATGGTTTGTTGTCTTTCAAGCTCACTTAAACTTTGAAAGAGAAATCTAACAAGAATTTATTTATCCTTTTTGGCCTCATTCAAATTAATTAAGAAACGGAGCCCCACTGGAGTCTTCTTTAAGATCTTTTCAGACTCTCTAAAATTGAAAAGATTGATAAGAGATCTTCTTGACCTTCACACTCGTCAAACTAAAATTTGAAGGCACATTTGTCTGGTGATAGTTTACCCCTTTTTGGGTCTGGATGGATATTTTTACGAAAAAGGTACACCTTATGAGCTACAGTTTGCTAGGAGAGTATTATCAGGCATAAGTTTAACCCTTTTTTAGGCCCGAGGGACTAAATTTGCGAAAAAAGGTCATTCTCCCTGGTTTTGGTTTATCTCTTTTTTGGGCCTTAGAGATTACTTACGAAAATGGAAACCCCTTGGAGTCTTATTCAAGCCATTTTTAGACTCCCTAAACATGAAAAGATCATTGAGTGACCTTGTTTCTTTCACACTCATTAATAGGTCCTAAAAGATCATTTATTTGGCATAAGTTTAATGCTTTTTCTATCCAATAGATTAAATAGGAAAAAGGAATACCTTGGGGAATACGTCCCGTTGGGCGAGTTTTCTCGGGTATTAGTTTATCCCTCTTTCAGACCTAGGAAACTAAATTTACAAAAAAGGAACTATAGTTCTCCTTGGTATAAGTTTAAATCTTTTCTAGACCTTAGAGACTCAACTTACGAGAAAGGTGCATCTCGGGAGATTCATCTCACCGGAAGGGTATTCCCGAGTATTGTTTTATCCTTTTTCAGGCTTCGGGATCTAGCTATACAAAGAAAAACACTTTGGAGTCTTCTTTTAGTGTTTTTTCAGACTCTCTAAACATGAAAAACCATCGATCTTACCTTCTCTGGGCTAGTAAAAATTTACATGGAAGGAGTCTTGTGTGTCATTCCATAATCACAATGCATGTCTCATCCTTACATCTTTGGCCTAATGTTGGATTCATGTTACAATTACTGAATCTTTAGATAATTCCTTATGTTCAAGCCTTGTATCATTTTTTCCCCTTGCGATCTGAAACCTTGAACCATGGATGAATTTTCTTGAGTGTCCTTATCCTCCACATGTCTCCTTGCATTGAACTTTAGTATGTTCCATGCACTTGGAACCAATTTTCTTTCCAGTGACACTCGTTTCTCTTTTGTAACGTAGCATTCTTTTATTCTTTTTCAAGCTCGCTAAAAACATGAAAAAGAAAAAAAATCAAATATTTCAAAAAGAGGGGATAGGGAAACAAATTCTCTTTTATCGATAGCAAGATAGCCGCCCTTGGACAAAGCACATCCTTTCGTTTGTTCTACAAGAATTGGAATCTAGTATGACCTTAAGAAGTTGTTCTCGTTAGATAGAGCTATGTCCTCCTCCATTTGGTTACTCTTCCAAACATATGGAGAGTTTGTGGTGCCTCTTGTGCCTAAAACTTATGTCAATAATCCATTGCCCGAGTCTCATCATTTGTCATGATTTTTCCCAAGGGAAGTCTTTGAAACTGAGTCATCTATTCAGTATTTAGTCTCTTGACCTTCATGATTCAGCCATCTCGAGAATCCAATCAATTTTATATTCATAACCAACGAAGTTTACTACCTGTTGTTCAATTTCTTCTAGTATTTCCATGATGATTTGTCGAAGACCTCAGGGTAGGGAGTCTTACACTCCTATTATACACATACTTGAGTTTTGAATACCTTGAAGACATTTCTTGATTTATGAAGCTATCACCTCCAACTACAGGCATTGATGCTTTCTGAAGATGCATATCACATTGTATTTGCATCTCTTCGGATGATTTTGAGATGTATATTCGTTTTGTATTATTCGAAGATACATAGACATTATTATTTGTCTCGTAGTCATGATTATTTTATATGAAATGGGTATACATTGTACTTGATTGGCATCCATGCTTAGTTTATCTTGAGCATGGGTATTCCTGCCTTAGAGAGATTATCATTATTTTGCAGATGACATGCTCGCGAATACTTATCTTGGGATCACTCGACTTTGTTCCTTCCCACTGTGTAAAGATGTTGTAACGTGTTTCATCCATCAGTTTCTCATCTGAACTCACACATTAGGGAGAATATATTATAGTCCAAAAATTCCACATCTATGCATCCAAGACATTGGCCCATCCATTTGCATCCTTTACCAATCATACTGTTGAGGTTTCCTTCAAAAAAACAACTTTTTGGATAATTTATGTTTCCTACTTCACTATAAAACCGTGTACATACTCGTGTTGCACGCTAGTCCACCTGCATCCATACGCGTGTTGCATGCTTTTTAGCCTACTTTTACTCCCAAAAATTGCAAAAAAATATAAAACTATGCATATTTCGATGAAGTTTATGGGATATGAAGGGTTTCCTACCATTTTACCCCCTGTATCCCTTCCCCAAAATAAATAACCATCTTTTTATCATCTAAAAAGTTGTGTAGGGGGGTCATTTGAGATATAAATAATAAGAAAAGAAAAATATGCCCAAATCATTTCCCTCTCATTTCCCAAGTTCTGCATATTGCTCTAAGTTTTATCCTTATATTTCCCTTCCACTCATTCTCCCTATGCAACCCTTCCTTCTTCCCATGTTGGCATGTTGGTTGTGAGAATTCTATGTGGTATTGGTGCACTTGGAGTCATGATAGAGGATCCCAAACATGGTTCGTAGAAAGGTGTCCTCAAGAAAAGGTTGTAACCATTCATACTGTTTATGAATAAAAGAGATTATCTTTGTCCCAAAAATTTATATGTACATGTTCTTATCGATTTGATCATTTACATGTATATTTAGGATTTTAAGTGATTACTAGATATTGTATATGATGTTTTTTTGTGTTCTTAGTCTAATGTAGGTTAGCTTTAGTAGGAGATCTGTGATCTAAGAGGAAAACACAAGTAGAAGAGGTCTACATCAACCGAAAGGATTCAAGGTGATCTTCTTAACCTTATCTTCCATCTCTCTTAACACTTAGTCTAGATTTTTTTGGGGTATATTAGAGATAAGTCAATATTTTAAGGGATTTATTTCTCTACCTATTCCTTAGACCCAGTTTAGGGGAATTTTTCCTATAGCACACGTAGTGTCATTGTTACTATGGGGAGTCATCTCTACAGGATTATAGAGGTAGTTCCAACTATTGTCCCACCTAACAATACCACAAGGTAGTATCTCATACTACAAAATTCAACTTCTTCACAATCTGTGCAAAAGGTGAATAGAAGGACACTGCAACCACTGTAGCCTCGGTCCAAGCACTTTTTATCCAGTAGAAGCAGGTCAAAAATATTTAAGAAAAGAACAAATATTCCTTCTACACACAGTCATCTCATGTAGTTAGACTGGTTACAAAGTTATAACCCTTCCAACATCATATTCTCAATAGCCTTCAACAAGCCAAGCACCGCAACGTCTCCAACAAGGCAAGCAACTCACCAAGGTTCAGATTCAAAAAACACTTCCCCCCCTCCCCTGAGAACTCAACGAAATGGTACCATTTATTCTTAAGGAAGGAGGATTGATCCATGTGGATATTGGTGGCCACCCACCTATTCCAACTGGATCAAAATAGTCATCTGGCAATTTACTATTTTTAGTAGTTTTTCGGTTCCTAAACGTTCAGGACCATTTTGAGGGTTGAAATGAATTTTTTTCACTATCGATGACCTCAATGAAATACAATGACTCTAATTGATCCCCCAAAATGAATATCCTCTTCGATACCTTTCCAATGAGCTATTGTGCTCCCCAAACGAAAATCATATGCCAAATTTATGCTCTCAGGAAGTTGATACACCAAACAACCCAAAACGAGGTCCACAAAATTGTTGGCTTTTCATCTTCCGGGGTTAGGGTTTTGGATTTTATCTATGTTAAAAAGGCCTCTGGAGCCTCATTTTAATAATAATATTCTTGCAATTGTAAGTAGTCGTCACACCTCTTCTCAAAGATAAGCTACCACCATTATAGAGAGTGTTTCACTACGTATTTCTACACTTTTTGTATCTTTGTGTTTATGGTTATATATTTGATAAATATATACTATATTATTGGATATATGATATATCTTTGTACATTTATTTATTATATCTCCTCTCTCATTTCTTTCCAAAAATAATTTGGATCAGTGGCTCTTGATCATTTTTTTCATTGCATGTCCCCGATGAGGTCCGAATATAGAAAGTTGGGTATCGAGCTTGTATCTCTTTAGGAGAATTGTTCTTGCATGCCCAAGAAACCCTCCATGGTGGAAGAAAAGAAAAACAATGAAGCATAATATTCTATTATTTTGTTGCTTGAGCAAGCTCTCATGCGATAGAGGGACGAAATGATGGAGAAATTTTCCCACATACTTCAACATGTGCCAATAACAGTAGGAATGTCTTCATCAAGCAACCATTTTGGAGGCACCTCTAATTTAAAGGTACAGTTTAATTTTGATATTCCCATATTTGAAGTCTAGATAGATACAAATGGCCTAGAAAATGGTTAAATATGCTAGAAGGCTATTTCTCTATTTACAAATTTTCTGACAGGGAAAAGATCACATTCTCACTCCTTAAGGCTCTCCCCCATGTCAAACATTGGTGGGGAATTTACTGGGAGAAAATTTCCACAAAGAAGTCTGGAATATATGGGGTCTACCCAAATTGGGATTGTTTTGTGGATGCAGTCCAGGAACAATATTACCCTGTTGGTAACTATGATGACCAATACATGAGATGGACCATGTTGTGTCAAGAGAGGAGCCAAAAGGTGTCAAAGTTCACCAATACCTTACATAACTTGTGAACCAAGATGGGTATAAATGATTCTAAGTGAAATTTGGTTCTAGAATACCGTGGGGCTCTACACAGGTACATCCAAACTAAAATGGAGTTTTTAGATATCTCATCGTTTAGAGCTACCTATTGATATGCAGTGAAAAATGAGAAAAAATTTAGGCACCAAAACAAATGGGAGTTCGGGTCTGAAAATCCGCAACAACCAAAATATGATAAAGACAACCCTAAAAAATATCCTCCTGAAAACCAATCTAAGCCACAAAAAAATAAGGGTCGCAGAAAGACGAATAAGGACACTAGAAATTGGTGCAATTTCCACAAAATCCTCTGGCACAACATAGATGAATGCCGCTCAAAATAGTCATTGGTGGTTGAGATCAAAGAAAAAAATACGAACCCAGATTCGTAATCTGATTCAGAAAATAATGGGAGAAAATAGATCATCGACACAGACCCCACAACTATTGTCATGACTACAAAAATTCAACCAGAAGAACCAAAAAATCTTAAAGAGGGATTATGCCTCTTCCATTCATAGATGTGGATGAAGGGGACCCAGTTTCATTTCATTGTTGATAGTGGAAGCCAGAAAAACCTTATCTTAGCAGAGGTTTGTTGGGTATGTGTTATATTCTTTGCACGAGTAGTAGTGTTTGAGTGTCTGCACTAGGCACGCAGGGGGGTGAAGCCCCCTATGTGAGGATTCGGGGGCAATGCCCCCAATTTTTTTTTCTTCCTCGAGTAACGTGTCACGTATTTAGGTGGTTTTTCAGCACATGGTTTTTGCCGATGGTTTTCTTTTTTCGGTTAAGGAATCAGGGTTTTGGACTAATCCAGGTCATTGGGTTAGGGTTTTGGATGCCACTGGATCCTATATGTATATTGTATTGTAAACAATGTAGCACACATGAATGAATATAGAATATGATGGTTTTCCCGGTTTGGGTTTCCAGGGGAAAAATCTTTGTGTAATGTTTGTATTTTCCATTGTATCTTTTCTGTTATTTTACTGAATATATGTTTGTAGTAGATATTGTACAAGGTTAGAATATACATTTGGTATCATAGATTTATTTTCTTTGGTGGGATGCCTTTGTGGTCGATGGTTTGTCTTAGGACTGTGATAAGCCTTGTTATAGTGGGAGATTTGTGGTATTGATTTTTCAGGTGAATAGAAATGGAAAGAAAATCAAAGATGGAGATCGAGAAGTTTAATGGGAAACATTTTGATCTATGGAATCTCAAGATGGAAGATCTGTTGGTGGACAAAGATCAGTGGATCACAGTAGATCCAGGTACTGCACCTACAGGAACTTCATAAAATGACTAGAAAAAGTTGGATCGGAAGGCAAAGAGCACAATCTGACTATGTCTCTCTGATTCAGTATTATTGAATGTGTCAGAGGAAGCTACAACCAAGGATTTATGGGAAAATTTGGGGAAGTTGTATCAATCTGAGTCCCTGGTAAATAAACTATTACTGAGAAAGAAGTTGTATAAACCAAGGATGAGAGATGGAGACTCAGTGGCAGAGAATTTGAATGCCTTCAATACTGTAGTAAGTCAGTTACTATCTATTGAGATTAAAATTTCAGATGAAGATAAATGTATCAGTTTATTGTGTTCTTTACCAGAATCCCGGGATGGTCTAGTTGTGGCCATAGCTAGTAATATAACTTCCTTGAATTTTGAAGAAGTGGTCTCATCCTTGTTGTCGAAGGAGATGAGACAGAAGAATATGGAAGAACAGAGCACGGACGCATTATTTGCAAGAGGACGTTCCCAGAAAAGGAATAGATCTAATTTCTCAAGTGGGATATCTAAGTCTAAGGGTAGATCTAAATCTCCCAAATATTTTGTAAGGGTATGTTGGATATGTGGAAAAGAATGGAACTACAAGAATCAGAGTAGATCCAAGGTTGAGAAAAAGAAGGGATTTGAAGAATCTCATTCTACAGAAGAAAATACCTCCAAGGAAGAAGGAGGGGATGTGTACTTGGATTCTTCAATCACACATGCATATCATGATGCATGGTTGGTTGACTCTATGGCATCCGTTCATATGACTCCCCACAGGGAGTGGTTCTATGAATATGAAAGGTATGATGGAGGTAATGTTTTCTTAGGTGATGATTCGACAACCAGAATCACAGGATGAGGAAGAGTCAAGTTGAGGCTCATAGATGGAAGTATTAGAACATTGTCTGGTGTTCTGCACATCCCAGGTTTGGCCATAAATTTGATTTATGTAACAAAAATGGACGATGTAGGGGTAAAAACAATATTTGAAAAGGAAACTTGCAGGATGGTTCGAGGAGCAATGGTGTTGCTAAAGGGAGTTTGGTTTGGAACTCTATATAAGATACAAGGAAGCACTATTAGTGATGGGTGTAATATTTCCATTGTTCCTGATATTGGAGTTGAAGAAGAAAGAACTCCTACAGTCTCTGGAGAAACTTTTATGCTGTGGCATCAAAGACCGGGGCATATTAGAGAGAAGGGTCTTTGACTACTACACGGTAAAGGTATGGTTGAAGGTACGTCTAACTGCTCTCTAGATTTTGATTTCTGTGAACATTGTCTATATGGGAAGAAAAATTGGGTAAGATTCCCCTCTGGTGCAATGAGGGCAGAAGGAATTTTACAGCTAGTTCACAGTGATGTTTTTGGACCTGTTTCGGTCCCATCATTGGGAAAATATGTGTACTACATCTCATTTATTGATAAATTCTCGAGGAATACTTGGATATATTTACTCAGGAAGAAATATGAAGTCTTTGATAGGTTTAAAGAGTTTAAGTCTCTTGTTGAGAATCAAACAGAGAAAAGAATTAAGGTGTTGAGAAAAGATAATGGCGGAGAGTTCTGCAGGAATGAATTTGAAGAATTCTTTAAGAAGTGTGGTATAGCAAGGAAGAAGACTACTCCATATACACCTCAACAGAATGGAGTTGCAGAAAGGATGAACAGGACGTTGATGGAAAAATCAAGGTGCATGCTCAGTGGTGTCGGGTTAGGGAAATAATTATGGGCAGAGGCAGTGGGTATTTCATGTTACCTGGTCAACAAATCACCCTCATCAACGTTGGATGAAAAGACTCCACAAGAGGTATGGAATGGTAAGGAACCTTCTCTCACACGTCTCAAGGTATTTGGTTGTGATGCATATGTTCATGTTCCAAAGGAAAACAAGAGTAAGCTAGATAAGAAGGTTGAAAAGTGTATCTTTATTGGATATAAAGATGGTATCAAAGGTTATAAGCTCTGGAACCTAGAAACTAAGAAGGTAGTGTATAGTCGAGATGTGGTATTTAGAGAAATGAAGGATGTTGTTAAACAGGAAGTCCTACCAAGTAAGGAAGAACAAAAGAAAATAGAGTTTGATTTAAAGGATGATGAATCAGACTCTTCAGAAGAACAAGAAGCATAAGAAGAATATCCTCATACTCCAGTATTGAGGATATCCCTCAGGAAATGTGTCACATATTTAGGTGGTTTTTCGCCACCTGGTTGTTGTTGATGGTTTTCTATTTTCGGTTAAGGAATTAGGTTTTTGGACTAATCCAGGTCATTGGGTTAGGGTTTTGGATGCCGATGTATCTTATATTTATATTGTATTGTAAACAATGTATCACACATGAATGAATATAGAATATGTTGGTTTTCTTGGTTTGGGTTTCCAGGGGAAAAATCTCTGTGTAATGTTTGTATTTTCCATTGTATATTTTATGTTCTTTTAGTTAATATATGTTTGCAGTAGATATTGTACAAGGTTAGAATCTACAAGGTCGTCAAATGGTTGGGATTGTCAAAAACACAACACCTGCAGCCATACAACATCGAGTGGCTTCGCTAGTGATGAGATCTATGTGTCAGCGAGCAATGCCATTTGTCATACGGTATACATGCCTTCAAGGATGACGTATTATGTGATGTTTCCCCGCTATATTTTTGTGATGTTCTATTCGGCTAGCCATATATGTGGAAGAGCCATGTTATTTATGAGTCTTGACCCTGTAGTGTCGTTGTTACTTTGGGGGGTCATCTCTAGAGGATACCAAAGGGTAGTTCCAAATATTGTCCCACCTAGATAATGTTGTAAGGTAGTATCTCATACTACAAAAAACATCTTCTTCACAATATGTTCAAAAGGTGAAAAAAGGACACTACAACCACTGCAACCTCAGTCCAAGCACCTTCTATCCAATAGAAGAAGGTCGACAATATTGAAGCAAAGAACAAAGATTCCTTCTACACATAGTCATATCATGTAGTTGGACTCGTTACAAAGGTCCAACCCATCCAACATCATATTCTCCATAGCCTTCCACAAGCCAAGTTGGGAAACTTCTCCAGCAAGGCAAGAAGCTCACCAAGGTTCAGATTCAACAAACGCTTCCCCCACTACCCAGAGAACTCAACGCAATGGATACCATTTATATTAAGGAGGGAGGATTGATATATGTGGATATAGGTGGCCAACCACCTATTGCAATTGGATCAAAACAGTCTTCTGGCAATTTACTATTTTTAGCAGTTTTTTAGTTCCTAAACTTTCGGGGCCATTTTGAGTTCCCAAATGAAGTTTTTTCACTATCTGGCATCTCAGTTATATCCAATGGCTCTCATCAAGCCCCAAAAATTAATCTCCCTATCGATACATTTCCAACAAGTTATCATGGGCCCCAAACGGAGATTGCATGCCAAAGTTACTCTGCTTGGAAGTTGATACATCAAACTACCCAAAACAGGGTCCACAAAACTATTAGATTTTCATCTTCCGGGGTTAGGGTTTTGAATTTTATTTATGTTAAAAAGTCCTTTGGAGCCTCATTTTAATAATAATCATCCTTCTAATGTGATTATCCAACACATCTCTTCTCAGAGATAAGCTACCACCATTCTAGCGAGTCTTTGACTCTGTATTTCTATAGTTTTGTACATTTCACTAATTAATAGAAATTGTGTATTATTGTATCTCTGTTTTTATGGTTACATCTAGAATAAATATTTGTTATATTATTGGATATATGATATATCTCTATACATTTTTTTATTATATCTCCTCTCTCATTTTGTGCCGAAAATAATTTCGTTCAGTGGTATTAGAGCATGCTTCTCTTGATCGTTTTTTCAGTGCATGTCCCCAATGAGGTCAGAGTATATAAATTTGGGTCTCAAGATTACCTCTCTTGAGGAAAATGTCTCTCACAAACCCAAGAAAACCTCCACGGAGGAAGAAAATAAAAATGACGGAGCATAATATTCTATTAATCTATTGCTTGAGCAAGCTCTCACGTGACAGAGAGACACAATGATGGAGAGTTTTTCTCACATCCTTCAAAACCTGTCAATAATAGCAGAAACATCTTCATCAAGTGACCATTTTGGAGGCACCTCTCCTTTCAAGTTACAAGTTAATTTTTATATTCCCATATTTTAAGATTATATAGATGCAAATTCCCTAGAAAAATGGTTAAATCTGCTAGAATGTTATTTCTATATTCCAATTTTTTCGAGAGGGAAAACATAACCTTTGCACTCCTTAAGTCTGTCCCCCATGTTAAACATTGATGGGAAACTTTCTAGGACCAAGGTTCCATAGAGGAGTCTGGAATATATGGGATCGATCCCACTTGGGACTTTTTTATGGATGTGGTTAAGGAACAATATTATCATGTTGGTAACTATGATGACCAGTAAATGAGATGGACCACGATGCGTCAAGAGAGGGGCCAAGAATTTCTATAGTTCACCAATACCTTCCATACCTTGCGCACCAAGATAGGTATAAAATATTTTGAGCGACAATTGGTTCTAAAATACCATGGGACTCTACATAGGTACATCCAAACTGAAATGGAGTTTCTAGACATCTCGTCGCTAGGAGTGTCCTATCAATATGTTGCCAAAATAGAGTATAAATTTAGGCACCAGAACAAACAAGAGTTTGGGTCTGCAAATGGGAAACAAAAAAAGTATGATAAATACATCCCTAACAAACAACCTCTTGAAAAATAGTCTAAGCCACATGAAAATAAGGTTTATGGAAAGACGAAGAAGGACATTGGAAAGTGGTGTGATTTCCACAAAATCCCCTGGCACAACACCGATGAATGTCGTTAAAAATAGGCATTGGTGGCCAAGATCAAAGAAAAATATCCAAACCCATATTTAGAATCTGATTTAGAAAATAATGGGAGAAGACCAATCAGTGACATAGACCCCACTGATATTGTCACGACCACAAAAATTCAACTAGAAGAACTAGCAAATCCTAAAGAGGGGGAAAACCTCTTCCATTCACATATGTGGGTGAATGGGACCCCATTTAATTTCATTGTTCATAGAGGAAGCCAAAAAAACCTCATCTCAGTAGAGGTATTCAAATAGTTGGGATTGTCGACAACACCACACCCACAACCATACAAGATAGGGTGGCTTCACCAGGGATGAGATCTTTGTTTCATCCAATAGTGTCGATTGTCATACAACATATATCCCTTCAAGGATGAGGTATTATGTGATGTTTCCCCATTTAATTTCTATGATGTTTTATCAGGCCAGCCATATATGTGGAAGCTTCATGTTATTTATGAGTCTCAAACTCCTAATGTCATTGTTACTCTGGGGGGTCATCTCTATAGGATACCAGAGGTAGTTCCAACTATTGTCCCACCTAAACAATGTCACAAGGTAGTATCTCATACTAAATAAATCATCTTCTTTGTAATTTGTTCAAAAGGTGAATAGAAGGACACTACAATGACTACAGCCTCAGTGCAAACACCTTTTATCCAATAGAAGCAAATCGAAAAGATTGAAGTAAAGCATAAATATTCCTTCTAAACACATTCATCTCATGTAGTTGTAATGTTTAAAAATTTCCAACCCTTCCAAAATCACATTCTCAACAACCTTCCATAAGCCAAGCAGCACAACCTCTCCAACAAGGCAAACATCCCACCAAGGTTCATATTAAGAAAACGCTTCCACCCCTCCCCTGAGAACTCAAAGCAATGGAGGCCATTGATTCCTAAGGAGGGAGGATTGATCTAGGTGGATATTGGTGTCCACCCAACTATTCCAACTGGATCAAAACATTCTTCTAGCAATTTACTATTGTTAGCATTTTTTTGGTTCCTAACCTTCTAAGGTTATTTTGAGGTCCCAAATGAATCTTTTGCATTATAAGGAACCTAAATTATATCTTATGGAATTTATTTATCCCCCCAAAATACTCTCCTCATAGATACCTTTCCAACGAGCTATCATGCACCCCAAACGAAGATCGTATGCCAAAGTTATGCCCCCGTGAAGTTGATACACCAAACTACCCAAAATGGGGTCCACACAACTGTTGGAATTTCATGTTCTGGGGTTAGGGTTTTGGATATTATTTATGTTAAAAATGCATTTGTATCCTCATTGTAATAATCATCTTCTTGCGAATGTGATTATCCGTGACATCTCTTCTTAGAGATAAGCGGCCACAATTCTATTGAGTCTTTCACTCGGTATTTCTAATGTTTTGTACATTTCGCTCATTAATAAATATTATGTATTATTGTATCTCTGTGTTTATGGTTATATCTCTATTAAATATCTGTTATATTAATGGATATATGATATATCTTTGTACATTTATTTATTATATGTCTTCTCTCATTTCATTCCAAAAATAATCTGGATTAGTGGTATCAGAGTAGAATGTTCTTGATTGTTTTTTTCAGTGCATTTCCCCGATGAGGTCCGAGTATAACAAGTTGGGTCTCGAGCTTATCTCTCTTGAGGATAATTTCTTTTGGATTCAAAATAAACCCTCCATAGAGGAATAAAAGAAAAATGACAGAGTAGAAGATTCTATTAATTTGTTGCTTGAGCAAGCTCTCATGTGACAAAGGGACGAAATGATGGATAATTTTTCCCACATCCTTTGACGCCTAACAATAACCGAAAGAACATCTTCATCAAGTGGCCATTTTGGAGGCACCTCTCTTTTCAAGGTACAAGTTAATGTTGATATTTTCATATTCGAAGTTCATATAGATGTAGATACCCTAGAAAAAGGGCTAAATATGATAGAAGGTTATTTCTCTATTTACAATTTTTCCGACAAGGAAGAGATCACCTTCGCACTCCTTAAGGCTCTCCCCCATGTCAAACACTGGTGGGAAACTTATTGGAAGAAAATTTTCACAGATGATTCTGGAATAAATGGGTCGATCCCACTTGGAATTTGTTTGTGGATGCAGTCGAGGAACAATATTACCATGTTGGTAACTATGATGAACAATACATGAGATGAACTACGCTACATCAAGAGTGGGGCCAAGCAATGTTGGAGTTCACAAATACTTTCCATACCTTGCACACAAGGCTGGGTATCAAATATTCTAAGTGAAATTTGGTCCTGAAATACTGTGAGTCTGTATATAGGTAAATCTAAACTGAAATGGATTTTTTGGACATCACATCGTTGGGAGCTTCCTATCGATATATTGTCAAGATAGAGAAGAAATTTAGGCACCAGAACAAACGAGAGTTCCCGTGTGAAAATATGAAACAACCAAAGTATGATAAAGATGACCCTAACAAACAACCTCCCAAAAACTAGTCTAAGCCATAGGAAAAGAAGGGTCACAAAAATATGAAGAAGGAAACTGGAAAGTGGTGTGATTTCCACAAAATCTCCTGGCACAACACCGATGAATGTCACTCAAAATAGTCATTAGTGGATGAGATCAGAAGAAAAACATCTGAACCTATATTTAGAATATGATTCAGAAAATAATGGGAAAAGAGAAATCATCGACATAGACCCCATTGCTACTGTTGCGTCCGCAACAATTAAACCAGAAGAACCAACATATCCTGAAGAGGGGGACATACTCTTCCTTTCAAAGATGTGGGTGAAGGGAACCACATTGCATTTTATTGTTGATAGTGGAAGCCAAAAAAACATCCTCCCAACATAGGTCGTCAAACAGTTGGGCTTGTCAAAAACACCACACCTGCAACCATACAACATTGGGTGGCTTCACCAGGGATGAGATCTCTGTGTCAGCCAACAGTGTTGATTTTCATACGACATCCAACCCTTTAAGGATGAGGTATTATGTGATGTTTCCCCACTGGATGTCTTTGATGTTCTATTGGTCCAACCATATATGTTGAAGTGTCATGTTATTTATGAGTCTCGACCCTGTAGTTTCATTGTTACTTTGGTGGTCATCTCTATAGGATACCAGAGGTAGTTCCAACTACTATCCCACCTAAATAGTGTCACAAGGTAGTATCTCATACTACAAAATTAGGCTTCTTCACAGTCTTTTCAAAAGGTGAACAGAAGGACATTGCAACCACTGTAGCCTCAGTCCAAGTACCTTCTATCCAACATAAGTAGGTCGACAAGATTGAAACAAARCATGAAGATTCCTTCTACACACAATCATCTCATGTAGTCAGAMTAGTTACAAAGGTCCAACCCTTCGAACATCATATCCTCAACAACCTTCCACAATCTAAGGAAGGTGAATTCTCCAGCATGGTAGGCAACTCACCAAGGTCATATTCAACAAATTATTCCCCCCCTCCCTCAGGAACTCAACAYAATGAAGAAAAWTTGTTCCTAAGATAGGATTGATCCAAGTGGATATCARTGCCCACCCCCTATTCCAAGTGGATCAAAATAGTTTTCTRGCTATTTACTATTTTTAGCAGTGTTTCGATTCTTAAACTTTYGGGGCCATTTTAAGGGCCCAAATGATTTTTTTTCAYGATCAAGATCCTCAATGATAGCTAAAGGCTTTGAYTKATCCCCCAAAATGAATCTCCTAGTCGATAAATTTCCAATGAGCTATCATGCACCCCAAATGAAGATCGCATGCCAAAGTTACACCCCCAGGAAGTTGATACACCAAACAACCCAAAACAGGGTCCACAAAATTGTTGGATTTTCATATTTTGGGGTTAGGGTTTTGGATTTTATTTATATTAAAAAGGACTTTGGAGCCTCATTGTAAAAATCATCTTTGTGTTAATTTGATTAACAATCACATCTCTTCTCAGAGATAAGTTGCAACCATTCTATCGAGTCTTTCACTCTGTATTTCTACAATTTTGTACATTTCGTTCATTAATAGAAGTTGTGTATTATTGTATCTTTGTGTTTATGGTTATATATCTGACAAGTCTATGTCATATTATTGTATATCTGATATATATCTATATATTTCTTTATTATATCTCCACTCTCATTTCATGCCGAAAATAATTCTGATCATTTGAACAATTTCCCAATTTCAGGGAACTTCTCTTGGCCTTTACTTTTAAGAACACATGGTCACCCACTTTAAATTCTTTGGTGGTTCTACCTCTATCAACATATATTTTCTTCTTATCACAGGAAGCCTTTAAATGTTGTTTTATTTTCATCATTTTCTCTTCCATTTCCCTAATTAGTTTTGGCCCAACCACTGCTCTGTTCGTGGGGTTGTCCCAACTTACCGGTGTATTTCACTTTCTTCCATACATGGATTCAAATGGGATCATCATTAAGGATTATTTATACCCATTGTTATAAGAAAAATCCACTAAATGCAATTAATCCTCCCATTTGGATGGTTTGTCCATCACATACATCCTCAACATATCTTCAATCACTTGATTTACTCTCTCTTTTTTCCCATATGACTCTGGATGATAGGATGTGCGAAAGTTCGGATTGGTTCCAAACCCTTTGAATAATATTTTCCAAAAATTTGAGGTAAATTTTGGGTCTCTTCTAGTCACAATGGTCTTGGGTATACCATGGAGTTGATCAATTTCCCTTTTCCTCTTATAAATATCATCAATGTTGATTTCCTTATGAGTGAGCTTTACTAGAATAGCATGAGTACATTTAGTAAGATTTTCCACCAACACCATGATGGAATCATGTTTCTTGGTTTTCCTAGGTATCTTGATTATGAAATCCATTGTTACAAATTCCCACTTCCACTCAGGATTGGGTGATGGTTGTAGTAGACCAGCTGGGTGTCTTTTCTCAACCTTCACTTTTTGACATTCCAAACAATTGGCAATAAAATAAGCAACCTCTTTATTCATTCACGAACAATAGTATTAGCTATTGACAACTGCAATAGTTTTCTGGTAACCTGGGTGTCCAACATAAGGCACATTATGCAATATTCCCAATATTAGATTTTTTAATTCCTGGGAATTTGAAACATAAATTATGCCCCTGTACATGAGAATTTCAACATTTTCTAGCTTATAGTCTTCAAATTTCTTCTATGATTTTGCAACCTCCATTTATTTCTGATATGATTTTGCAACCTCTATAATCCTAACTTTCAAATCTTATTGGTACATGATAATGGTTGTAACATGCATCTCATGCACCCTTCTGCTGAGTGCATCAACCACTTTTTTCACTTCACCTTTGATATGTTTTATATCAAAATCATATTATCTGAGGAGATCTAACCACTTTCTTTTCCTGGCATTTAGAGTTGGTTGTCCAAAAAAGTATTTTAGACCACTGTAGTTTATCCTCAACTCAAATATGTTTTCCCATGGGGTAGTTCCTCCACATATTAAAGGCATGCACTATGGCTTCGAACTCCAAATCATGAGTAACATAGTTTCTTTCATGCTCCTTCAACTTCCTTGATTCATAGAACACCACATACCCATTATGACTAAGGACTCCACCAAGCCCTTCTTTACATGCATCAGTGCATACAATTAAGTCTTCATTTGGATCAACAATCCTTAGTATTGGAGAACTTGTTAATAAATGATTCAAGTGTTGGAAACTCCTTTCACAATCAAATTTCCACTCAAACTCCACACCTTTCTTTTGAAAGGAAGTGATTGGGTGTGCAATCTTTGAGAATCCTTCAATAAATCTCCTACACTAACCTGCAAATCCTGTGAATGAACTCACCTCCAAGACATTCCTTGGTGTTGACCATCCTTCAATGGCCCTTATATTTTCTAGATCCACTACTATCCCTTCCTCTGAAATGATATGGCCCAAATAATGAATTTGCTTCTGGTAGAATGAGAACTTTATCAATTTGGAATACAATTGATGCTCCCTCAATACCTGTAACACCATGCTTAAGTGTTGTTCATGCTCTTCTTCGTACTTAGAATATATAAAAATATCATCCAAGAAGAAAATGACAAACTTATCCAAGTAATTCTTGAATATACCATTCATGAGACACATGATGAAAATTGGTGCATTTGACAACCCAAATGGCACCACTGTGAACTCATAATGGCCATCCTTTTTCTTCGCAAATAATACTGGGCCACCCCAATGTGACACACTTGGGAATATGTAACCCTTTTTCATAATTTCTTCTAGTTTCATTTGCAATTCCTTTATCTTTGGTGTATTCATCCTATAAGGAGTCTTAGATACTGGAGTTATTTTTGACACCAGATTGGTGGATAAGTTAATATATCTCTTGGGTGGAAATCCTGGTATTTCCTTGAATACATATTCAAACTCTTTTAGGAATACATAATATTTAATATTTGGTACCTTATCTTTAGGTGTCTCTTCCATATGTGCTGCAAATATTTAACACCCTTTTCTGTAACTCTTCTTTAACTGCAAGGAATTCCTTGTATTGTCCTTAAATTCCATTTCTCATCTAAGAAAGTAAATGCCTTATTATAACAGTATAGGAAAACATGATGTTGGTCCAACCAATCCATACCAATTAGGCCGTCATAGGAACGTAAAGGTATGATGTTAAAATATGTCTTGGTACTCAATCCATTGATGTCCATTGGGCATGGCTTAACCATTTCAGTAATTTTCGTTTTTTCTCCTATGGCTAGATGCACCAAAAAAGATGCTCCAAGCTTTCTTCTATGGACCAAATGAAATCTTTCCACTATATTAGGATCTAGATATATGTGACTATATCCTTAATCGATTAGGATAGAATTGGTTGGTTGATAATATTACCTTTCACTTCAACTGTATGTGAATGGAACTCAGCTTACTTGTTATCCAAGGCTACATTGATCCTAGGTACATTTCTACCCATGTCCCCCACTTTATCAGTTTCTTGTACATTGTGAACAGTCCTCACTTTTTCACCTCTGTGAGGGAAAGCTCGATATATTTGATATCCATTACAACCCAAAGATTGGATAGGTGTCTGCCTTGGTCTTTGCCCCAATGTTTCAGTCATTTTTGGTTCTCTACAATCCATCTGTCCTTGAGTATTATTTTTGAGGAATGGTGGCTTAGTTCCCTTCCTCCTTTGTTCCATCTTGCTTTTAATTTTTTCTTCCCAATATTTTTGGTAAGTTGCTCTTCCTTTAAACCGATCATAAAGGAATTAATCCCCTCTTAAAGTTTCCTCTAGTGTCTTGGGATCATCATACTATATATTAGCACTGGTAAGTGATGGAATCCCACTCAAATACCTCTGAATATTAAGTTGCTCGTCCTTGATGAAATAAATGTACTTCAACAACTCTAGAAACCTCTTGTCATATTCATCTATGGGCATATTCCCAAGCTTGAGTTCAAAAAACTCTTTCATTTTATTATCATGGTATCTCTTAGTCAAGTATTTCTTTTGGAAATACCTCTTGAGTTACCTCCAATTGACCTTTTTCTCATCAATGTTTTGTACCTGCACAAATTGATCCCACCACATTGATGTTTTTCCCTTGAGATGATAAATGGAAATTGTTCATTCTGCTTGTGAAGAGTAGTTATGAAATTATAAATACTTCCTCATTCCTATCATCCATGTCTGTCCATCCTCATATTTATTTATATGCTCACCTGTTGGTACAAGGGAAGACCCAGGGTTCAATGCTTCAACAGTGCACCAACAAAACCCTAACTACCAGCCCTTTCGGCAACACCTGTGAAGCAGATGAAGTCTCACCTGAGGTATAAGAAGCGGGCGTTGCATGACTCAAGTGTATGCAACCTAGCTGGGACACAAATCTGTGATTACAACACTTAACAGAGAACTTAACATCTAACATTCATTAGTATTCACTTCGTAGGGAAAAACCCTAATTACAGAACAATGCAGTATTCACAAGATCTAATACATCCAAGCACTTAGCATATAGAAATATATCAGATCTAGCATTCATTCACATTACTAAGCACTAAGCTACTTTATTAGATGCATCTAACATACAAAAATACAACAACACTAAGAATAAATCACATCAACAACATCACAACTATAATGCAAAAAGAAACCACAACACAGGATATACGTGGTTCACCCCAGTGTGGGGATACGTCCAACAACTCTTCTTTTATTTATTGTCTTCTTTAAATATTCTACAAGCACAGAGCCGCAAGAACCCAATCTGCATAGGACAATAGATATGCATGCACCTCGCTAGACCCTCCTTCCCCGAGCTAGGTTACAACACAAATCCTTTCTTACAATCACTTACACTCAGCTCTGCAATTTCTCATGTGCACAATATGTACAAAGCTAACTCAATCACATATATCCATCTACTTACATCTCTTGTACTTAGCACCACCTCTCTCTATATCTAGTGTGTTTCTTACATCGTCTAGATATCTATTTATACATTATAGAAGGGGCCAAGGCATGGGTAAACCCATGGGCTGACATCCCATACCCGTTACATAAACCCTAAACCCAAAAATTCCCTAAGAAGGGGTCGAGATCCCGTGATCTTCACTTCACCTTGTGCTCTGCCTTCAACCAGCATGTCGAAGTCCCAAAACTGGTCAAGGGCCAACAGGCCCTTAACAATCACCTATGACTCATCCCGAGTCACTATGATGTAGGTAACTCTACCTCAAATGCCTTGAGCTTGGCTTGATCTTCCTTGACCTGTTGCTTCGCTGGAGCCTCCTACTTGGAAAACTATTGAATAAAATTCTCTGTCATAGGTCCTTCCAAGCACTGTTCCACTATGGTGACCACTTGTTCTAGTTCTGCACGTCATCCTTCAATCTCCTAAAAAAGTATGCAAGCTACATCCTACACTACCTGGAGTCACTGAGTCACTTCCATGACCTTACTCTGTACGACATGGACTTGTTGTTGAACTATGCACTATTCCTGGGATCATTTCATCCTCTTGACCACTAGTAGTGGCTTCAACTGTGCTTGCACTGTTGTTTCTTTCTTCTTGGCCTCCTAAAGTTGTGACTCCAATGTCCTTAGTTCAGGGTCCTCTTCAAGGTGCTTTTAATTCTGTGCACTTCGACTGTTGAGATGTTTACATTCTATGGTCAATGCCTTGATTCTCTGGACTGCGCTTTGGGCAGTTTCTTCTCTCTGGTCTCACACTTCCTATGGAGTTCTTAGAACTTCTTGTAAATCGAGTTCTGCTACCCTATATTGTATATACTGAATGGCTTTAGCAAGCTTCCCTACTTGTCTTTCCACTGGGTATTATTCCATATTTTATAAGCCCATCATAGAGAGAATTTCTCTAGTGACTGCTTCTTTAAATCCAATTTTCTCTGTGAGCAGTTGTTCCTTCTCTTTCTAGATGTACACTCTATCCTTTGCAAACTTGGATTGGATGTCATCTTTTTCCTGTTGCGCAACCTGAATTTTCTCTATGGATTCCTCTTTTTCTTTCTTTAAGGCCTCTGTGGCATGTTCTTTTTCTTCCTGAAGATGATGAAGGCGAGCTTCGGTCGCATCTACTATTTGACGTAGTTGGGTGGGCTTATCTCCCAACTTTGTTCCTTTTGATGATGGGGGCACAGTAGACATTGTGCGGCTAAATTAGAGGGCTTGCTGGACCCCTCTCATCTCTGCTTCAATTATTTCATACATGGTCTCTTGTTTGGATTCACTGTGCTATAAGATATCTTCTGAGGTATCTAAGACAGTGGATATGATGAAATCTATGTCATCCATCATGAGCACAATCTACATTCGTGGTTTACTAGATTTGGACTTCTTCCGCAATGTAGGCTTCGTGGGGGAAACCTTTCTTTTCTTGGATGTCGCATCTTCATCAAGAGGATCCCTAGGTGATGTTACTTCACCTTGTTTGTCTTCTTCTCCTTTATCCTCTTCTTTTTCTACTTCGTCATCACCTCCCCCTCCAGGTGAGTCTGAAGAAGTCTCTTTTGATGCATTGTTCAGCTCCTATACCTCTTCCTTTTTATTCTTTCTGCTACTGCTGGGTGCATCAAACTCTTCTCGAGTAACCATAGGACTTTTGATGAGGTCAGGGTTGGACATTTCTACCTAGTCAACTGGTATAAGGAGCTCTGAAGGCCACTCCTTAGTTATATCTTCCATGTCCTCATTAATGATCTTATAATAATATTGGAGCTCTTCTTTATGTTCATCTCCGCACACAGTGATATAAATAAAATGTCTATCTGTGAGAAACTTCACAAATGGTTTGAACCTGTGTAGGGTGTTCAATGTCATATGGGAGAAAGACTCAATATCCCTCTTCAACTGCAAATAGTAGGTGTGGAACACCACGTTTGATTGCCATTATTTTTCCATGTCACTCGAATAATAGAGCGTGGTGAAGTTCGCAGCTAGGGTTTTGGATGGCTCAATCTCAGGGAAGGTCGTTCCTTTCGGCATCCCCCAGGAAATGAAGGTGATGAGGATCGGTAGCCAACTAAAATGAAATTCATAGCCCTGATCCTAAGATTCACAACAATCTTGTTCTAACTGGTTGACGAGGTAACTCGCTCAGTTCATCTATAGTCCTTCAATGCATTTTCTCGCGAGGTTAACAACGAACCTCATGACCTGTGTGGGTTTGTTCTTACTTACTAGGTTACCAATGATCAATTAGCAGGATAGGTGCACTGTGCCATTCTGAATGAAGGCTACCTTGTAGCCCCGCTTCCCCTTTTCTACATCGTCGTAGGTATATTTAATTTTCTGTGCCAGGGTGCGATATGCAACCTTCCCTGGATAAAATTCTTGTGGGTCTAGTCCTTGCATGCTTAATCCGGTGATCTGATGGATTAGCGCCCAATCTATGGTGCTGTGTATGTCCATCCATAGATAACCACTGTGGAATAAGGACAACAGGAGTTTAACGCATGTGTTAACCTCCTGATTCCTTCCAAAGTGTGGTATCTTCATCACATTCAGGATAGTGGACCTCGCGATGTCCATAGTCCACGGCTGGGGTATGATAATCAAATTCTTCCCCTTTATCTTGGTCAAATACTTGTTTGCAGCGAGGATACCATAGTTCTTGCAGTCTCACAAGTTGAATTCATTGATCTTCAACGTCATGATTTGTCCTAACTATGGTCCTACTGCATGTATCCCCTTCGGGAGGTATGTAGTGATCAAGATATATTCAAAGTCCATCAGGACACTTTCATGACTCACCATGCCAGCCATAGGAGGGATATAGTCGGGTAGGATAGAATGGATGAGCTTTGCATTTGCCAAGTCATCACGATGCTTGGTTCATTTCTCTATCACAGCTCAGGATGGTCCAGATCCATGAGCAGTCAACGGGGATGCTTTCACTCCTCTCATCAACGAGGCTTGGAATCATGTGGACATGACCTTCTCATCCATGAGGTCTATGAGGATCTCTTCGATGAATTTCTCTACTACGCTGAATTCACTCGACATGCCTGCTCGAGATCAGGTCGGTGATCAAATACTCAATGTAACAGAATGGGTGGCAAGGTCTCAATTGTCACAACATGGAAGCAACTAGTTCTTTGTGGGATCGAATAATCATTGTTTTCAAAAGTGTTCTCGGTGTAACATTCAATGGGATAAATAGCTAGAATCGTAATGGATTCCTCCAACGGGTAGGAACTCCTTAATCAATTCAATGCCATATGTTATGGCATGGTCCAATGGTCTAATGATGATCTTTGAGGCCATAACTGCAGTTCAAGTCATTCTGGAGCATCGGGCCAATGGTCGAGATGCCTCCAACAGTCATATTGCTTCACCGTGGTGAAGTTATAATCTTCGCTATTCTGCTATTCCGACGAATTTCAAGTGCTGCAAACCTCCCTTCTGTGAATTTCTCTTTGGAACTTCCTGCAATTTCTCTAACTTTGCTTTCTTCTTACTGAGCTTTCTGGCTTTCTTTCCTGTAATCTAAGATACTAGTTTCCTCTTTCCATTATTTTTCTTATCTCCTCTTGGCATAGTAACTTTGGACTGTGGAGGTTCTTTCATAGGGTTTGAGGGTAATAATTCTTCTCTTTCTGGGGTATGTTCTCTACTCTCTTGTACAGAAAGGTGTTTAAAGTCTTCTTGTGTTCTTTCAACTTCGATGTCCACATCTCTGGTCCTCAGTAGCTTCGACTGGTCCTCTTTTTCTTCCAATAAGTGAGGTAGTCTCCTAGCCATGAAATCCCTTAATTATTTCTTTCTCTTCTCTAGATCCCCCTCTTCTCGTTTCCTTTGTATTTGATCTTTCTCAATCTAGGTTTTTCCTAGTAATATAGAAAATGGGGAATTGTTCTCAGCAAATTTAATGACCCCAAATTCTTCCTCTGTCGAAGTTCCATGAGCACTCATAGATATATGGGTAAGTCTTCCACATAGGGTCATCAACTTTCCTCTAAATAATCCTATTCCTCCCAATGAAGGAACCATAGCAGGCTTTCCCAAAATTTCCCAAGTTCTTTATGTCATGATATTCACCTGTGTTTCCTCATCCAGAACACAGTCTATGTTGAAGTCTCCTATTCTTTTTTCCATGCACTCCTTCTCATTTAAGATCTCTGACAAGTTGATATCTATGTGATCATTCAGGGTTTCTTTCATCTGTAATAATACAGTTGTTGATTCTTTCTAGGGTTCTATCATTTCCTTAGTTTATTGGCCTGTCTCATGGTTTTCTTGTCTCATATTCATATTTTCAACTTTAACAATCATTCTAGGGAAATCCAAAACTTCATGGTCCATAGATTTAGAGAAAACACAACTAGGAGATCTACCAAGGAATTCCTTAGCAATATGTCTTGGTCTTCTGCAACTATAACAAAGAGTTAATCCTCTCTTTATTTTAAATGACCCCAACCTTTCTTGTACTACGCACTAGGATCACAGTAACTAACCTACAAATAATTATTTCTAGGATCCTACATCCATTTGTTAGTCCAAACATTCTTTCTATGCATAGGAATAACATATCTTTCCCAATTTTTATCAGATCTACTCATATCAAATCTTCTTTCTTCTAGTTGTGCCCTAGTTTTCAGAATAAGACAAAATCTATTAGACATACCTAGATCCATTCTTTCGAAACAAAA